>ML733513.1:0-94201 GCA_009176405.1 Aspergillus novoparasiticus | reverse complement strand
GGGGGGGCCTCTTCGGCGTCATCGATGAGCGATGAGCACCAGGTGATTATAGTCTCACGACAGAGTTCTTCAATAATGTGGTACGATCTACGCATCCTGAAGACACATCAAAAGTGTTGTATGATAACCCAAACCCAAGCAGGAACTCCAGCTGCGTTCCTAAATAGGGCTTGACTCGTGGGAAAGCCATGACCAGATGAAAAGCAACATTATTGGCGGAGGTCATGCCATAATCATCGTGTGGAAGGCCGGCAGCAACCACAGTGAATCTTTTAATGTGGTTATGACAGTAGCAGTTGGAATCATGTCCATCTTTTTTGAGGTTAGGATGAAGAAGTATACGTGAACAAGAAAAGTCAGAATCTCCAATACTATATAATAAACAAATCTATAAAACCCACCCTTCCTTCCTCATCGCCTCCCCAGACCACTCCTCCAACCTCTCTACAATCTTCCAATCATTCGCCATATCGCTCTGCCACCTCGGCTCCCCAAACCGCCGGAAAATCTCGAGATACGTGCCGCTCTGCTCGGCCTTCATATCCTGACTCGCCGCACAGAACAAACTGGTCCACGACCCTTTATCCGCAGGCCATATCAATCCAAACATGCGTAAGACCGAGAAAACACACATCATGCCCGACCCCGAGTCCCCCACCGAAGTGGCCAGGTTCGTCTCAACCAGGCCTGGATGCACGGACGAAACCCATATCTCTCCCTCCCCGTTCCGCGCACTGGGAGAGCCGGGGCCGTACGCCTTGTGTAGAACCTTGGCGTGTAGAATATTGGCGAGCTTGCTTTGTCCGTACCGCGCCCACGGGCCGCTATCCTTGAGCGAGAGGTCTCTGAAGTTGATGCCGCCCTTGGGTGCGCCCAAGTGGCCTGATGAAGTGAGGTTGACGATGCGCACGCTGCCGGGATGAAGCGTCTTGGCGGTCCGCAGCATCAGAGGCAGCAAGTGCTGCGTCAAAACCCAATGCGCGAGATAGTTGGTCTGCCACTGGGCCTCGTAGCCATCTTTGGTCATTTCGAAGGGCGTCGCCATGATGCCTGCGTTGTTGACCAGGCCGTGTAGGGCTGTTTCGAGGGTTAGGAAATGCTTGGCGGCCGCGACGACACTGGCGAGGTCCATGAGGTCCATTTGCAGGAGGTCGACGTTAGCTGAGGGGTGCATTTCCTTGATGTTGGTGATGGCTGCTGTGCCCTTCTCTGGGGATCGGGCACACATGTAAACGTGGGCGCCGTGTTCTGCGAGGTGGGCTACGGTGTAGTAGCCTCTGTGGTTTGGTGAGATCAGCGATTCGCGCTTTCGTGGTGAGAGGGGAGACTTACATGCCGGAATTCCCACCTGTGACTATAAATACTTTACCCTTGAGATCAGGCAGAGTGCTGGGATGGAAAGCCATGTTCAAAACGAGTACTTAATTACTCAATGTCTTGGATTGAGTTCTATGTTTTCGATGATCCGAAAAGATGCATTGAGATTAAGGGGCTGCTACGATCTTTATTGAGCTTATTGAATAAATTCCGAGATACTCGCATGTTCGATGTTATTTCCGACCATCAGATATCGCGAGCAGGCTGCATGTCCCTTGGTCCATTCACGTCATATTAAACTTCGACATGTTGAAGAGATAAACTAATAGGAGAATTCCGAGTAAGCAAGTGAGCCAGCTGCATGAAGCGTGGGCCTCACTGCCGAGTCGAATCTCTAGCTACTATCAATCATAACGTTGCGTTTATCGATGTGAGCAGGTTGCATGACGCTAGACCTGCTCAAGTTAGACAGTGTAACAGTGACCAATGATCCTGTCTGAGTCAGCTGCAGAATAGTACGCATATGACCTGAGGACCAAGGTAGTCAATGCCCTGCGTTCTAGACTGTCAGACTCGTCATCAATGTGAGCAGGCTACATAAACCGTCTTAACCGACCCGAAGAAACTTGCGTCATTCATCATTGCAGTTCAAAGCGTCCGCTAGCATCATGATCAGTATGTATCAGCCCGCAAATTCAACAACCCCACGCATCCAACTCGCGTCGATGGCACAATTGGCCGAGGTACGTATCAGCCCGCCTTCAATCACCCAAGAAGACATGACTTGCTCACCGCGTACAGGCGATAAGCAGGGAAGACGACTGGACCGGGACCAAGGATGCTGCAGCACGTAGACGGGCACAGACTAGGCTCAACACAAGGGCATACCGTAAGTAAGGCCTTGGTTTCTCTTTCGTCCATATCAAGAGCCACACTAGTCCAATCTAGGGGTATCTAATTATAGAACCTAATGGTCCAGTAGGCAAACGCAAAGCCCTTGCAATACAAGACGAAGCATCCAGTGCCGCAACCGGGACATTGATTAAATCAGAAGCGCTGGTAGAATGCTGGGACATTGAGCAGCAATCCATCTCCATCGTCCCAGCATCGCGTATCAAGCAATTATATAATGCGAGAAATCCCTTGCTGCCAGATAAACCTGGAAAAGATCAGTTTACCATGGTCTTCCCCCTCTGTCCAGACCACCTCATCACACTTCTCCAATTCAACGCCCTCCGCGCCCTGGCCGTCAACCGCAATCTAATCTCGAGCATCCTCGTCACGCCGCTCGACTGTAATGAGGAAGTCATCCACATGATCCCCTACCCTACCAAGCCCGACCTACTCCCTTCAACACTCCTGCCCACCACCCTTCAACAAACGGTGCCGCACGGTGACTGGATCGACTTGTTCCCGTGCCCCGAGGGACGAGACCGCCTGATCCGGGCCACTGGCACCTTTGACGAGGATGAGTTGTGGGCCGACTGCATCGGCGGGCTATACGAGGGCTTTCCAGATGACGAAATCGAGCGACGCGGCATCATTGCGTGGTCGCCGCCCTGGGATATCACGGGATGGGAGATGTCGGAAGGGTTTCTGAAGAAATGGGGATGGTTGTTCAAAGGGTTGCCGGGGGCGTTAGAGGCGACGAATAGGTGGCGAATGGAGAGAGGAGAGGAACCATTTGTTCATGATGACTGCACAACACATGCAACCATGTGAAACTTGTTTTGTCAAGCGACTTCTTCATCGGCCAGCGGAGTCCATTTTCCGTGCATATCGCTAAACAGCCCGCCGACTATGGTGCTCACTTTCTGCGGAGAGAGGAGAGAAAGGGGGATATCTGACAGCTAACTTATGACGGATGTCCAAGTATACGTTGCCATCACTCTAGGTGTGCCCATATTTAATACTATCCTTGACATGAACTTGGCGCGAAAGCATTCAAGAGACCTATGTCTTGAACGGTTCCTCGCCCCATATCAGCGGAATATGTATTCCTGTGGGATTGGTCTACTCATTGTGCAGCATATTTAGGAATATGCATTCTGGCGATGGTATCTAGGAGCCAGTCAGATCGATGCAAACCCTACCAGCACTAGTTCTATGAAAATAGGGCGCCTAATTTGTTTCCACTATTGTTTCTAGTTGTTAGTCCGTCATTGTTGGTTTTTGATTTCTTTTTGATCGATCGCCTAGCCAGTGCTTCCATTTCTATGTAGCTGCCATAGTTTCACCAATTGACAGCTCAGAGCCATTCAAAGTCAACAAAACGTTCCCTGAAGACAATAAGTTGAAAACATTTGGAACTGCACTCTCTTTTGGTCGGCCTGATGGTACTCTCTTGAACGAGTCCTCATTTATACTTGAGTGTTTGCGGTGTCTGGCTTCGATTACAGGAGAATTATGCCGTCCTTTTCGTCAGATTAAATACACCCCTTGCTCACGCCTGTCGGTGGTTTGGAGCAAGAAAGTTGTTTAGCTTTCCCGAAGAGCGGGATACTTACGATTTGAGAATTACTGGTGAACGATGGAAGCGAGTGCCTATTGTTTAAGACAAAGGAAATGCTTGAAGAATTCGAGAGAGTGCAAGGGTCTCCCCCAGTTGCCAGCCCGGGTCTCCCAGACCTTAAAGTCACAGTCAAACTCACGCAACAACCTGAGGTTCCTCAAGTACCTACGGGGAAAGTCTGCGCAACACTGCCTATCAAATCAGCTGGATATCGAGAGTGCAGGATCTGCTCTATGCATGAACGAGTCAGAAGGCAAATGTTAATTCACTGAGTATGCTCTGTAGTTACTACATTGCGTCTGTCTTACAACACTTTGGATATGTCTTACAAGTTCCTTTTCCCCTCAACGGAAGTTATTTCTACAAGCTGGTTACATATGATAGTATGTTAAGAGTAATCTACAGATGTCTTCTATACCACTTCCTACCATTCCTCTGATAAGGTCACTTTAGTTGTTTTCTTTTGCTACCTAGGAGCAGCTTTCAAAGAACTCGTGCTGCCCCTTTCCATGGATAGAATATCGGCCTTTGATCAACAGAATAGAGAGCACAGCGGAATGCAAATCAACCATATGTGCAGCATGGTGACGTTGCTGAGTTTGAATGGGGCTTTGAGGGCAGCGTTGTGTATTCCCGAATAGGGCTAGCGTCGCCAGTCGAATGTTAGTGCTCCAATTTGTACCGCAGTCAGATGTATTGAGCTGTTTTAATAATATGTCTTAGCATGCATCGTGCCTTGCGAAGCAGATAAACCGAAAGAATTATACATAAATCAAGAAGAGACCAGGGCTAAAGTTCGAGTGTTAACGATCACGGGTCACCGTAGATCTCATCCATCCTAGGTACTCAGCGGTGGTCGGACTTTACTGGACTCAACACAATCGGCAAAGAAGTCGGCTTGCGCCAGGCCTGATTGCAAGCTGATGTGTCGTAGCTGGGCTACTATCCATTGCCGCGTGTCCTCTGAGTTGGTGTGCATACAACCGGCAAGCAAGAGCATCCAGCTGGCGAAATACGCACCCACTCCTGCGCCCGTATACGTAGAGTGCTCGAAGCCAAGTGAGCTGTCGAAAGTTGCCGACGAATAATCAGACCACTTGGTGCCAGGTACCGTTGTTTGTTTGAGATACTGCCCCAAGTTCACTGGGTCCAAGTGCTCCTGGGCAGGGAAGGGGAAGTAGCTCATCTGCTGGGGTACAGAGGCCAGGATGTCATCGCGAATTTGCCTCATTGTTCGAGTGGTCTCCTGTAGTTGGTCGGTGTAATTTCTGGAGAAGAACCAACTAGGGTCCGACTTGGCTCCCCGCAGGAGAAGATGGCAGATGGCGTGGTTGGCCAAGACGCGACAGGTACGCATATCGTTCCAAACTCCGACGATTCCAGCATCGTGATAGCTATGGTAGGCGTCACCATGAACCCGAGTAGGGTCCGGGCTAGCGAGCCGCACGACAGTGAACTGCCACTCTGGTGAGCATTCCGAGAATCGGCTCTCGAGTCGGTGGTCAATATCTAGAGCTTGGGATAGGTACCGCTCGAGCTCGTCGATAGGCAGCCGTCTTTCTGTGGCGCCAGTTCTGTTGCTCACAGCCTCGCTACTATGGATAAAATCAAAGCCCCCGGGCAATATCTGGGAATAAAGGTCCATGATTTCCACGAGCCCACTAGTGGCAACCCAGTAGGGATCGGAGGCACTGATTGCTTTGGCAGCCTCGGCGCGGATCATACGTAGGGGTGCGGGGATTGCACTCCCCATGCGCAGGCAATTTATCAGAAGATGGCTGAAGATGTCCTTGAAGATCTGGAGGCCAATGGGAGTGGTGAATTGCGCCTTGCCCCGCAGCTCTAGCAGTGAGGTCGCACCTTGGATATGTTGATCCCATCCATTCAGTGAAGACTCACCGAATTCATAGAGGGATAACACCAGGACGGTGACGATTGTGCTATGTCGGCGTGCTGTCTGCGGATCTGTCAGGGCTTGGTTCATTCGTTTGATGGTTCTCGTATACATGGCCCTTGATCTACACCGTAGATCGACCTGACATGTGCTATGGGCTAATCCAGCATAGCCCACGGCTAGAATGGCCCCCTGCAGGATCTCATTCTCATCGTCTAGTGTGAGAATGCTGGGTACGTAGTCGAGAAAGCCAGGTGAGGGTGGAGACTGTCGCACGATGTAGTGTGCTAGAAAATAGTTCAACCCGATCATATCGAGTGGCAGCGCAAACGGTGGAGGAATGGCCTGATTATCAGGGCCTTCTCCCTCCGCCCTGTCTTGCTCGTCGTTCCCTACATTCTCGCTTTCTAACTCGGACCAGGACGAGGATGTAACGCGCTCTAGCGCGTTTGAACTCGCATTGCTAGAATTCGGGGAGGTATTATTCACTTGCAGGGCATCATTCCCCACAATGCTCTGACTATGGTCAGTGAATAGAGGATCTTCATTAAGTAACCCCTGTTCTAGTTGCACTTGCAATCCTGCACCCTGCGACGGACCCACCGAGCCCGGAGTATGCCCACGAGAAGCGTCACGTTTGGTGATCCTTGCGCGAACTTTGTCGCCAACCTGGCTGCTCTCGTCTCGAAAGATAAGGCTTGTGGGGTCTCGATAGCCAGGACATTGCTGTCCCATACGTCGACATTGTCCACACCCGGGAACAGCCTTGTCGCACTACCATGATCCACCCCACGGTTAGTGTCACTCAAAGTGAGAAGGGGTAAAAGAACCCAAAATGAATAATTATTGCTAATAACAAGGAGAGTGGACTTACTCGTCTCTTCTTGGCTCGGCAGTTGTTGCAGCTAGTGGAAGGCCGTCCACAATACACCATGGTTGCCTGAAATCGCGGGGTAAAAAATGGACCTGGGAAAACGACACGGAAAAGGAAAGCAGTCCGTCGTGCGGCAGTGATTGTCGTCGCAACAAGCTATGAATAGCACCTAGTAAAGCTGGAGCTGGTCTCTTGGGACCCTTTCTTGTCTCCTGTCATGCTACGTGCTGACACCAAGCCTTTTCCCCAAGACTCCCTTGAAGCTTAGCCGCTGAGATAAATTAGATGAGTGAGATCCGGTCGGCTAAGCCCGTCCCGAACGGTGACAGAAGATGGAAGATCGATTATTTTCTTTTTTTCTTTTTTTTTTCTACACAAGTACCCAGTTTTACCCCTGTTATTGATTGTTCAGTTTATTTTAATGCATGAATATGACCTGATTGAATAAAATCAAACTTTCCCTGTGAGGAATTCAAGGATAAATTTGTCCTTTTAACCAGCTCCAAGGATTAGTGCTCCACCGCGTCAAATAGCGACAGAACAGAGGTGGGCTAAGTTAACGTCGCTCTCAACTCAATATCACTTCTTGAATTTTCATCTCTATTTCGATATCCAGCTATTAGCAGCCAGTGATCAAATATACTCGTTCCTTGATGGTCATCAACCATAGGGTTGGTGACCGTTGGTCAACAACCTTCGGTACTTCTCCCTGGTTGACATCATCCCCTATACCAATCTCGTAAGCCTAATGCCTGACCGTGATCTTACCTCATTTATTCTTCTCCGTCCTAGGGTAGAGTATAAATGTCCAAATCTAACTATATTGTCCACTGTTAGTGAGGGAATAGGGCTGGTTACCCAATGCGGAACAGAATGCCGTGTAAGGATTACTAGACCGTATACGGCTAGTGGGGTCGAAGTACTACCCGAAAAGGTATGCATGATGCTGCCCTATACGGATCTGACTTTGAAGTCAATAGATGCTAAGCTCAGCCACGTAGTAGCGGACAAGGCTTATTTTTCTCTTGTAGATGGTTGATAGTATGGTTCAAGATAACTGCATAGCTGGGCAGGTGGTATTATAAATATCAAGGGCGACTCCCAGTCTTCTTGACATACTATCTATACCCCATTACTGCAATCGCTATCCACCATGCCCGGAAATTCATACTATAAAACCTACTCTGAGCGAGACTACATATACCAGGAGGAAGACTATCCCTCTCCCCAATTCTCGACAACTTGCGGTCCTCTGCCACTTCCTATTGTAATTCCACAACAACGACCTGGGTCCAGGGAACGCGGTTTCATCGCCGCCTATGCCCCGTCACTAGAGGCGTGCGGCATTGACCGCATAACCTTTCTACAATTCCTAGATGAATGCAACACAGCAGTACAAGGAAATAAGTTCCTAGCCGGTGTACAAGTTGTCTCATTCGGCGTCGGCTTCACCCCGGAGATGATCGTGATGGGAGTTGCCACCGCTGTACAGGCCGGAGCGTACATCGCAAATAAAGGCCATATCAGACACAAGTAAGCAATCCATAGTATTTATCATATCTGCAACTAATGCGATCTCCAGAACAAATGCTGTTCTAGATCGATACAATCAAGAATTATTCGGCCCTCGCGGCCTCTTCTGCATGATCATGAGTTACGAGCCAGAAACCTACGACGAGGTAAAGCCTCAATCGTCACAATCATTATCGAGCCAGCTGAGTAGGTTCGGATCCCTGGCCTCGGGTAGCTGGGTACGGAATCCTGTCTCGGGAAAGTCGCAGGGCGCCCATATTTTACCCACTGCTGTCGCGCCTTTGATGTTTATCGATGATCGGCGTCAGCATAAGGAGCTCCTGTCTGGTGGATGTTCCCTGGAATCCACGGAAAAAGTTAAGTCATCGAAGAGAGCCAAAAGGGCGTTTGATACTTTCAATGATTACCTAGATCGGAGGGCCCGTGCCCAATATGTGAGTCTCACCATGTTTCTGTTTCTTTTCGTTGGTGTTTTTGAGAACGGCGGCGGGATTGGAGAAGACAACTATTAACAGTATATATCCAGACAGCCGAAAATTCAGGCGACATTTTGAACGTCCCTCTGACGCGCGGCTTCAAAAACCGCTATCTTGATCCCAATCACCCCGCCACGAACGGGGGCCTCATCGGACTACTCTCCGGTGGCGTGTTGTCCCCAGATCCAGAGGCGCGCAGACGCAAGGCCCTGCGACGGGTTGAAGAAGAGGAGAAACAAGTTCTAGACCAGTATTATCAGCAGATGGACAGCGTTCGCAATCAGAACCAGTCCCGATGGGAGATCGAGAGACAGATCCGGCAGTGCGATGAGCAATATGCGCCGCGGTTCGAGGAGTTCCGAGAGCGGAGACGAGAAGCACAAGGAAAGCAGAGGAATATTCGGAAGGTGAGCAAACCTTTTCCACGTATATAGATAAGTTGTGCTGATGAGATTGGATGTAGAATGTTTTGTACTTGACCATTGTTAATAAGCCGACAGAGGGAGAATTGGCAGCAGCGGCGGCGAGACTAAATGCTAGTAGCGGGTATGGGAATGGAATGGTAGGCGTTAGGCAGGTATAGGTCAACTTTATGAAGTATATATCACATTCATTCAATAATAATAGTCTTATCAGTCTAATCGTCAGACATTATAATGCTCATTAAATATGTACAGAGAAGTAGAAGGTCATGAACACAACATTCAGAGTCTGGACCATCTGTCCACAGTCCGAGAAGAAACTCGGGAGGCCCTTTGATATGCTCGAATGGACTTAGCTGGCTGAGCGAGGAAGGATAGTGCCTTCTTAAATAGCACACTCTTACTCTCTCTCCAGCCTTGCTCATGCATGTGGGTTGTGCTTATTATTTCCGATGAACTATCCGTCATGTCCGATTCTGTTGTCGGTATTGCCACCTTATCATAGATCATGCCTACCCGGTCCTCGTCAAGATGGGTATCCTCCGATGAGATTGCATGGAGTAGTAAGGCTCGACTGGTAAGATATGGAAGAAATATAGATGACTCGAATGACTGAGATATGCGTGTTACTGCTTCCTCGATCAAGCAGGGCGATGGTGGAAACGAGGTGTCATTATATTGAAGCAGGGAATTTCGCTCCTCAGTCGACAAATTAAGCTCATGTGGTGACCCAGGCAGGATATAGACAGATATTATCTTTCTCCAGGTCAGGAGCAGTAGCGGTGTTAATGATGGACGTGAGGGGCGACGTGAGCATTCCAGGCCAAGTGCAGAGTGATATTTTTGTTTGTATCTTTTAAGCTCTTCCAGAAATTCCAGGGGCTCGGAACAATGGTTTTGTGATACGTAATCCCTGAAGGACTTTAGACTATATGGATAAGGTGCATTGTCATTCAACACCTTGTCGAAGGTGGGTACTTCCTTAGGGAAGCATGCGATAGTCAAAGTCATCTTTGCTGGCATGGAGGTATACGGATGTGTATCTGGATGAAGGAGATGATTTGCAAGATTGTAGAAGTAATAAGTATATGAATACACAGGAACCTGCGCCGCCTGCGGTTTTCACAGTGATAGATATCATGGTATTGCCTCTCATACCTCTTAATATGTACTGGCGCCCCTTTCGGTCTCGTCTAGCCCTATGTCCTAAAGCTTATTGTGGAGCTACGTGCGATTAGTCACTGGATAAAAGCAATGTGAGCACGGTGGGTCACACGCCGAGCCACATTCCGAGGATACCGGATTAGGAAAGAGGTCTAAGTTATTATCACCATATATCTCAAGCACGTCAGGTTCACCCAGAGAGTATAACTATACGCTATCGGCTACATCCTATTGGTTCGACGTAGCGAGCCGAACAGCGATATAGCTACTTTTGCTAGATTCGGTATGTGGAACCTTAGGTTTCTGTCTATCCGGAGTTAGAGTGAAGGGTCTCGCCGGGTCCAATGTCCTGATGAGGAGATATAATTCGTGGGTTGTCTTAACATCTATCATGGGGTGTGGCGGTTAGTATGCGGGGTCTGGAGGTAGAGACACCAGACTTGCTATAGAAGTTTGGGTCGAACCGAACGGACGGATCCTAGCATAACCAACCATGGTTCATGAGTTCGAGAACAGCCCAGGAAAGATATCTATGGCCCAGGCCGTCGGGGCTGTGGGGCGAAGATGGAGACCAGCGTATCTTAAATCAAGTTAATAAACCTAGGGGTTTGTCGTCGGGTTATGGTCAGCAGGATAGCACTAGGAATTTTACCTGAACTCAAGACGGAAGCGAAGGGGGAGAGGTTTTGCTTTTCATTTCTAATATTTGCTGATGTCAGATTCAAATTAAGGTTCGGGATTTACTACATTGCTCGTTGCAAGTATCCGAAGGTAGCTTTTAGCAAATCCCGGGACATCGCAGTTTGATTTGCCTGGGAGGTATTGTCGTTGCCTGCTTAACTCTAGCCTAATCGAGCCCATGTTCTAGTTCTATTGAAATCGCGTCTATATCTGTGGTGGTGTGACGTTCCTCCTCCATAGCTCCAGCAGAAAACGCCCGGGGAACAAGTTCGTTATCTCCATACTCTCGTGGTCCGAACGAATCTCGAAGGGGAAAATTTATACCGGTGAATGGAACTCGCCATCATCACTCTTTGCTCTAGGTAAGTGACGTTCTAGCCATTACACCCTCCAGCTATGGTACTAAATTCTGGACAACAAATGTTAGATTTCTCATCGCCCTTGACCAAGAGCGATCGGAGTTAAACTTTCCCGCGCTTAGAAATACTCATTCCTCACGATGCACAGCATATGATGACATCGATCCTGCAGTACCTCCAGGAACAGACTTTCCGAATATAAGCGCCCCTTCCGATAGGTGTACGTCTAGGCAGACTGGGGACTAACGGCGGCGTAATGCGAAGATTTTTATCTAAACAGACTTACGCGTAGGAAAGATTCCTCACTTCCTCATAGGACACCGCGGTATCCCTCGGCGTAAGAGCAACCTTGGCTTTTCTAGTAGATAGTATAGCTATTCCGGGGCTTTGGGGGCCAAGTCAAGCCATTATTCAGGTGATAGGGGTTGTAGGAGAGCCTGCGTACAATTTCACGCTGATTGTACCCTTTCTTTCTTCCTATATTACACTGTTCTGTTAGCCATTAGTGCTGGCGTTAAGGACTGAACAGGGCCGCCACTCCTATCTCCAGAGGGCTAGAGAGAAAGCATCTTTGGACACGAGTGGAGCAATCTAGTTGACGTAAAACATTATCTGGATGAGTAACCCCAGCTTCCCGAAAGAGCTTTGTTGGCGGATTCCACCAACAGTGATGATATATGTCCAAGTCTGATAATCGAAGATCCCTTTCGGCCGGCGGTCAGGGCTCTCTAACAGTGGCGGGTTGCAATATCGGTCATGCGCTTGATAAATTAAGCCATCTTTCTTCGCCACTCTAAGGAGGCAAATGCGCTGAAAGAACATCTTGCTTTTGCGTACATGGTCATGCTTACCAATAACGCTACCCAAGTTGAAGTACGACCCTCCCGTTCGGTAGAGGATATAGCCATATGTGTCTGGATTCCCATAAGCTCACCACAGTAGGTCGCAGTGTAGTTGATAGGATATCTTCTCTGCATCTCGCCCAGCTTCTGTGAGTGGCTGTTACTTCTTCATGTCTTTACACATCAATTGAGATTAGAAATGCTGTACAGCAGACTGTAACTCTACTATTGTTGTAGGCCTTGCGGCCGTATAGCCAAGGATTGGTTTTAGTCCAATGTAGGATATGATCAAATTTACATACAATTATAAGTCTATTCGTCCAGAGGGCACCCTTCTTGAGACGGAGAACCTCCTAGCAAGCTTATTAACAGTCGCACACAGGATCCCGTATTGGATCAGTCCTTTAATATAGAGAGTTTCTATGTATAGTTATTGACTTGGCTTCCAGCACTTCTCCTTGTTGTGATTGTAGGCTTGCATCTTGAAGTTTATTCACAATACATGGTAGGAATGATATCTTGAGCTAGAGGAACGGATGAAGCCTCTAAGACCGCCACAGTCAAGAACTGATTGTGTGATTTACATCAATCAAACAACCTCTTTATGCTCCTCTGTGGTCTTGTCATCAACCTGAAGTTCTCCGTGCGCACCCTATCGATGAGCATGCTTCCTCAAATTCTTAGCCGCAGAAACGGGCTGGAAAATATGTTTGCTATCCAGGAAGATATTATAAATGGCCTCTAGATGCAGGCTCTCTGTTTCAGGGAAAGAAAAGTACACCACTGCTTCATCAATCTGATGGACAACAGAGGGGCTGTCGTTTGGTTCGTCACCGAGTATGACGAGGATTTCGCGGGCTTCGTCGATACGGCCTTTTTTGATGAGCCAGCGGGGCTGCTTTATTAGCATTTATACTATAATAGGTGGGAATGCAACGCACTGAATTGGCTAGACAGGAGCCCAGCATAGAAATATCAAACAAAGGAAAATAAGGAAAAGCAAGAGGATGTCTTCATGTTACTGAGCCTTCTGTTAAGGCGAGTCCGTATTCCAGCCATCCGGCCAGTGCCAGCCCAGTACATATAAAGGTACTCTGCAACATGACGGTAGCACCCTTAAGGCCAGGCTGAACAGTTTCACTCTGCTTAAATAATTAAGCATCAGCATATCACAACGTGTCAAATCAAATCCAATCCATTCCAATCGAAAAGGAGAGTGAAAGAATACCAATTCGGCCCAGCAGCAGTAACACCCACAAACCTCGCTATTGTCAACTGCAGCAACGAAAATGCACTCACCTGCAGTATCGAGCCAATAATTGTAATAACCAGGCCCAATATAAACGTCCTCTTAGGACCGAGGATATCATCGACATATATATAAGAGAGGGAAGGCGAGAAAGGAGGAGACCTCCAAGACCAACCTAACTAGCTTGTCATCATCCTGACAGATCCACCTTTTACTCGGAGAATCCGGAGTCGAAATTGGTATTGCGGAGGGAATCCCAGGGAGTTGTGGAGGCGCGCGGGGAGGGGGGTTGATGCCGAGTTTGCTGCCGAGCTTGGCACCAGTGTGAGCAATCTACTTCTGTAGATTCTTGTCTTTAAGCCTCCACGGTACTAGGTGGATTTTCTAGGGTCAGTAACTCCAGCTTTTCCCTAAAAAGCGATGTTGGCGGGTTGCACCGACAGTGAAATTTTTCCAAGCCCGATAATCGATCCTTTGGGCCGGCTGTGTTAGGGCTTCTTCGACGGTGGCGGATTAGAACATCAGCCACCCGTCCTGAGAAACTGAGCCACCTTCTCCGCCACTTTATACCCACCCATCACATCTTTAGAGGCAATCGCGATGAAATGCATCTTTCTTTTGTGTGCTTGGTCATGCTCATCAATGACGTTACTCAGGTTGAACTTTGACCTGGCCGATGTTTAGCAGAAGGTATCGCCACCCATAAGCTGACCGTATGCAAGAGAGCTAGGCTTAAGGCGAACTATAGGGGTTTCTTATACATCTCACTCAGCCTCTTTGAGTATATTCTACCGTGTCATATATTTATACATCAGCCGAGATTAGAGATGTTATACAGCAGAATGTGCCGTAGCTCGGGTATTGTCGTACGCCTTTTGGGTCGTGGGTATAGCCAAGGATGGGTTTAAGTCTAACTTAGAATATGATCGAATTACAATTATAGGACTGTTAATGCAGAAGGTAAGAATCTTTTTCTTATTTAGAAGTTAGTACGTTATCAATCTTGTGGCAACAAACAGTAATATAGGGCGTCAGTTTGGTGCTACTCAAGGGAAACGTATAGATCCAGACTGAACTAGGAGATTAATCAATTTCGGTATATTAGCTTGAAAGCCGAACTCCCCTTTTTAAGGCACATTCATAACTCTTAGCTCCAAAATGCCATCACACACCTTCCTTTGCTTTCTCAAGGTGGAGAATCTCCTACCATTCTGATTCACATTTCAACACAGAATCTGACATTGTAATGATCAGCTGCTTGCCAAAAAAGCCATTTGCCCTAGAAGAAATGAATCTCTTTCCCCGTGTGGAACATAACCGGTAGAAGCACCCGTTTATCACTCAAGGCCTCCACTGCTGCGCGCAGGTGAACTGGTACCTCTCTGTCAACATATACTTTGGGTAAACAGGAAACTTGGCTACAAGTATCAAGCCTGCCATCCTTCAGGTAACGGATTCACTTTATAATGATAATCTTTTGTCCATATAAAAACAATGTCCAGTTTCAACATTCCAACGCTCTTTGGGGATAAATGATCCCATAGTATATCCGCAGATTGATCATCATGACAGGTTTGCCTGTACGGTTACACTCCGATAGACTCGCACAGAGATTCCCAATATCTCACAGGTGATGAACAGGACATTCGGTCACCTTCTCTTCCCTTGACAAGCCTCGCGATCACCGAGTATCATACTCCGCAAAGCCTTCATCTTTGTGGTTCGGACACTGTCCCCGTGTGATTGTTTGCCCGAGATATACTTCCCTGGGATCCTGACAGGTTTGCCCCGTTGCAGCGAAGCTAGGGCATCCCATGGTCACGAGGATGCGCCTCACCTTTGTGCAGGAAGTAGGGCATCTAGTGTAACGGGTTGTTGTAACATGTATTTTGCACACCTGCAAGTCTAGGATATCAGATTCGTAGTTGCTTTACTTGATGGGCTGTTAGGGACTTACTGTTTGGGCCATGAAGACAGTCATAATACTTTGTGGAACAAAAAATCATCCCATTCGACTGCCTAAAAACTCTTTGATACCTTAGGCGTCTCTATAGGGCAATTTAAATTGTATCTTCAGGTTGACACGTTCCATGCTGACCTACATTGTAAGTCTGTAGGCTGATATATTTCAGCCTTGAGATTAAAATGAAAAGGTCATGTGCCGGACTCACGTGTGTCTCTAAGGTGGTTATGGTGTGTGCCTTGTAACAGATTCCGGAAGGATGCGTTCTCGACCAATCAGTGAAATGAGACATACGTTAAGTCCTTAAATTAATTTGACAATGGGGTACCTAATAGGATAAAATAACCAGAGTGAAAACAACTGCACCATTATATATCAATGTAGGGCTTACAATAATATAACTAGAATAAGGATGAACCTTGATTTCGGACGACCCTTGAGATAACACTCCTTAAAGAACCTAAATCGATCGCGATTTCGCTTTGAATGTCTCTTAGCACTACTACATAAAATCGACTGATAGGTAGATGTATATATCACCACTAGTGTCCTATTCAAGACTAGGATACTATAATAGGAAAAGGAATTTGGTTAGTTCTTGGATATCGCATTTAATATACAGTTTTGAAGGTCGTGACTCATTTTGTAAAAAGGGATTCACATCCACTTGGCCTGTGAAAAAACGATTGCTGTTTCCTATTCTTGCTGTGTCGAATTTAAAGATAGAAGTAAAGTAGGGAGCACATTTCAAACCTTGACAAAAGCTCCCCCAGACGTCTTGGTCATTCGTGCAAGGCCAAGTATAATCCCACCAGCCAGTGTCAAACACCCGCTATAGATCCAAGTCGGATTGGCACCAGAAGCATCCAGGATTGCACCAGAAATAGGAGTCCCAACCAGCAATGCAATGCTCAAGATTGTAAAACACATTCCCATGCGCGTACCTATCACACCAACATGTGGGGAAAGGAAAACCAAGACCGGGCCTAATAACGAAACAAGGGACCCCGAGAAGCACCCGTACAGAACACAAAATGCCAACAAGGTCCCCTGAGAGTGCACCGCGAGTAGGCAAAGAATCAGGGCACCAGATATGACAGAGCATGGCACTATGATGTTAAAAGACCCCATTATTTGAGAAAGGTAACCCGGAACCAGACGTCCGAGAGTTGATGATGCATTGACTATCGGGAGCAGATAGAATACCAAGTCAGTGGAGACCGTGTGGTTCTGACTAGCAATAGACTGGACGTAGTAGTACGGGGTATAGAGCCCCATGAAGCAGAGGAACAACCCTATATTGAACAATAGGTACGGAATGTCTCTAAAGGAGGTCCAGTCAACCAGCTTGCGGCGGGTTGCAGGCAAGGTACGGACTCTCATAACCAAGCAAGATATGGTGAGTCCAAAGAGGGCCAGGAAACCCGCGATGCGTACCGACCACGCAAATCCAAGCCTTGAAATTAAATCACGAATGAGAATGGGGTAAATTACACCACCTACGCTTGATCCGCATGCGGCAATGCCGACGGCGAATGGAAGCTTTGTGGTAAAGTAAGCTGACAAGATTGCGATGCTGGGGACGAAAAGCAAGCCAGCACCGATACCGACACAAATTGATTGGGCCAGGAGAACCTGCCAGACTGTGTCACATAAACTGAGCATCATGTGGCCCAGGACGACAAGGAAGGACCCAATGTATAAAAGTGACAACGTGTGACCCGCATCATAGATAGGTCCAGTTAAGACACCGAGAAACATAATGAGAAACGATTGTAATGAACCGATCCAGGAAATGGTAGAAGCATCGGTCCCCTGAAGGAGACTCTGCTCGTAATAAGTTTGGAAGACCCCGTAGGAGTTGATAATTCCCCTGTTCAATATTAGACCAATCCACAAAAGGACGTACACAGTCATGTAGAGACCAACGTACCAGGTGTTGAAGAAGAGAAAGAATGAGCCTAGGACCTGGAGCCACGCACGAAGTCCTCCATTAGGTGGCGCAGAATCGTCGGCGGATACCTTTGGGGCATTTGGGGCATCTTCTACCCGACTCGAATCATTTTGTAAAGCAAACTGGCTTGATTGAGAGACGAACATCCTGAGGATCCCAGACGCAAACGAAATGGTAGTCTTGGTGATCGCAAGGTTCTGAAGAACTGATAGTATGCTTATCAGTATTGAACGCTCGTCAGAAATACCTGGCTGAAAGTGAGATCTTTAATCCCATTTATGTTCATTTTTGTTGCCCCAAATAGGAAGATACTTTAAACTGAGCCTGGAGATAGGGCTTAATGACGTGGGTAATCCGAATCTATTGGAAATAATGCTTATGGTGCTGACCAAAGCAAGAGGGATAACGGGGCCCACCTTAGGGGCTTTGAAGATCATTTGCTGACGCGCTAGCCATAAAAAGAAACCATTACACTGGATTGAACATGGAACATGATTGGAAACGATAATCGGAGAAAAAGATTTATGATGATGATTTTTTTTTTCTTGGTCTAACTAACATCTAGCTTGTCTCCGCTACGCACAATACGTTCAATTTATTCAAGTTGGTGGTTTGTCTCTAGCATGAATTTCATGAACCTCCTTGCAAAAAATCCCACTGTTGCACCAACTAGCCATTTTGCCTCATTGTCCGTGATGTCTAACTCTATCTCGACGTTTGAAGGATGGGGGGTAAACAAAGATTCGGCTCAAGGGACAAAGGGTCTTTGTGAACCTTTGAGCCTCAGAAATAGGAAGAATCCGACGTGGACATTCGCATCACCCACTGCGGTATATGAGCTTTTGGTATCTGTGATTTGCGAAGGATGTAAAGATTTCGGAACAATATTCTGAAGACCAAACCAGGTAAAAGAATGGGTTATTTGAGGAGAAGCCGTTTTTCACCACGCAGGGCACGCCAAGTATTGGTGGATTTAAACAATTCAGGGCAGTCTTGGACGGTCCATCCCCATTTTTTGACGAATGCATCCGACATCTCCCAATTCCCTATATCCCACGGCTGACCCCAAACTATCAGCGCTGGATCATCCGCATCGGCATTCCAGAAGCCCATGATGTCAATGCAAAGTTGTTCATCATCATAGATATTACTAGCAAAAATCAATCGATCACGCATCCTAGGGTGAGGGAAAAAGTCCAACCAAGGGTGATGGGGCACAGCACGCTGTATAGCGGTTGGCTGCAGATGGATTGGAATGGCTCGGTCGAATGACTTTGGCTGAAATGTGCAAAAATGAGATATTGCATCGGCATGCATCCATCCTTTGATGTCCATACCGAGCACATTCATGTTTTCAGCCAGTGCACGGTATACATTGAATTTGACCAGGGTGAGTAGATGGTCCACTCGAGGGGTACCCTCCATGTAATTACGGTACGCAGTAAGTTCGAATTGGTAGGCGCGTTTTCTCTCGCGAGGAGGCGCTAGTCGGCAAACAATTTCCCCTTCGTAGTCTTTCGTATGAGTGGAATTATTTGAGTGGAACGAGGGAGCGTGGTGATTACGAACGCTCTCATTCTTAGCATAGTCTGAATCGTCACCCCTCAGAGAGCCGATGACCTTCCAGCGCTTAGGCCGAATAGGTCCATGACTTTTGTGATTCTGTCGCATTCCTAATCATAGTTCAAGTTGATTTCATGTGAGATACATTCTCCAGTACAGGGAGGAAGCAGCTTACGATAAGCCCGTTGGTTGATACGATTCTGCATCTTACGCCTCTCGGCCCTCATGTCTCGGTGCAGTAAGTCGTGGACATCATAATCTTCTCTTGTTATTGGTATAAGAGCTTGTTGAGCGCCATTTTGTGACATATTGATGGTGGGTCGGATAACGCTAGGAAATGAGTTAAGAGGGAGAAGAGAAGGGCGTGTAGTAGGAGTAGGAGTAGGAGTAGTAGCCATTAGCGACCCCATCAGCGATGATCGCTTATGGTGCTAGCCCGAAACAGTAAGATCAGTGTTCGCATCCAATGAATGGCCACTGTGCCAGTGGGTCGGTGCTTACTAGGCTAACTTCAAAAGGTTAGTGTATCCACCATTGAAGGTTCTTCCACCTTGATTACAGTCTAACGCGTTTTATAAAAGATTTCCATCAATGGATCCACAAGTGACTCTGTGTTAACTTGAAGCTTTCCTTCTTTTTAATTAACGAGAAACCTTTATGCTGGTCTTATTATGCATATAAACCTGGCAACCTGATATAATGCTAGACTCTAATTCTCGTCGCTCATTGCGAGAGTAGCAAACTTGGATCGCCGGCGTATCCGAGGGCCGAACTTTGACAAAAGGTATGGAGCTGGAAGACAAGCCAGAGACAGGCAGGCAGGCACACTGCTCGCCCAGTGAATCCCCAGTCTATCGTACAGATATGTGGTGAAAAGTGGGAACGTCGCCCCGCAAAGTGATCGCATCACCGTGGCAGCAGCAAGAGCCGAGGCAGCATAGGTCACGTAGCTATCCACAAGATAATTGACCAATGCTAATGTGACACAGATATTGCCAAACCCAAAGAATGCAGTACCCACCATGCAGACAGCCCAGTGGATTGAGGGGCCATTGGTCCATGCAAAAAGGAATAGACCCATAGGAATCAGAGCAGCCCCAACCTTGCCTGAAGGCAGGCGTGCTTCGGGAGGCAGCTGGCCAGTCTCGGACGCTCTGACTTTCCTTGCGTATTGACGGTTGATGAAGATCATGAAAGCCGTGGCGAAAAGCATGCCGATCGCAATGGGTACGAATGCAAGGCCACCCATCCCTGGATTCCATCCGCGGACACGTTGGAACACGATGGGTAGTGCTGCTAGTAGTAGATAGGTGGTGCCGTAAAGGAAAGACATATAAAGCGCGAGAACGACAACGATCGGCTCTTTGGAGAGCAGACGCAAAGGACGGGTCAATGATACTTGAAGCCCCTCCGCCAGAGACCCCGGGGGGTTGCGATGATCGACGCTGGTGACATATAACTTTCCCGTCTGCATCGAAAGCATGGCGGCTCGTCGGCGAAGGAGAACGTTACTGAAGGTTTCGGGAACGCAAAGAATTCCGAGTATAAGCATAAATCCCGAGTAGATTGCCAGCAGGCCTTCGACCCATCTCCATCCTTGAGCCTCGCCGAGAAATCCGCCCGCAATGGGACCGAGAACAGGCCCAAGGAAGGTGGCACAAGAGTAGAACACCGCGGCAAGTCCTCTCGTTTCCGCACTGTAGAGATCGGCAACAACCCCTCCAGAGTTGGTGAGAGGTGCACTGCCGAACATTCCGGCCAAAGCTCTGAAAATGACCAGGGAAGCGAAATTGGCGGAAATGGCTGCCCCAATGTTGAAGAGAGTGAAAAGGCTGAAAGTGGCCAAGAACACGATTCTCCTGCCAAAAGCCTCACTCATGGGGGCCCACAGCAAAGGCCCTATCGCGAAGCCTAGGACATAAAGCGACAAGCCCAGTGTTGCAGCCTCATCAGCAACTCCAAAATACTGGCAAATTGAAGACAAGTCTCCAGAATAAGCACTTGATGCAAAGGCGACTGAGAGAGTTGACAGTCCTGAAAGGGCTGTGATGCTGACCTTTCTCACCGTACCATAATTGCGGCCATTCAAGGCATCATTTGCGGGCCAGGATACGATATATGGATTATCACTAGTTCCATTCCCCAGCCACTGGTGGTCGACATTTCCAACAATCTTCCTAGAGTTGGTAGTGCCTAGCAAGAAGAAGAGCCAGATGCGGTGCCACATACCGAGACTCTTGTTCCGGGTTTGCATCGCGGCCTGTAAAACACCGATGCCTCAGTATTCAGTCATAGGGAAAGATGGTGGTAGACGAGACTTATAAAGTATGGTTTCAATTCATTTTATTCTTGTGAATTCAATTTCTTCCGAGCTAATTTTGAATTTTTGATTTTCAATTTTTGGTTTCTAGTTTCTGGTCAAGGGCATAATCTGGCGACCAGAGAAGAGCACTGCATCAAACGAGTACCTCATAAATGAGTTTACCATCTTCGGCTAGTCCAGTAAGCCCTGACTGGAGTCTGTCTTTCTTGAGCCAATTAGGGCTCTGTGAGAGCATTAGGTGCTGACGTGCTAACTTACCTACAAACCCACTCAACCATTTAGGTTAGGTCCGGCGGGGAACCTATACCACTCTAATCTAGACCTAAAACTGAAGTAGGAGAACTAATCGTCCATCAGTTTGATTCCCTCCAACGGATTGACTATATAGCTCAAATACTGGGTATACGTCAGCTGACTACTGTGTAGGGCAGGCGGCGATCCAGGCCCGTTTGTTGGTTGACAGAAAGCCCTACCTAGCAGGGGAAATCAAGTTAGTATTACTAGCGCACCTAAGTATAGTCCACTGTACCTATGACTGTGCTGAGATACAATATCGTCGGCTCAAAATAGCAACACATCATCCTCCAAAAGGTGTGTTCTAGTACTTTGGTCTCCTTGGTCTTTTATTCCAAACTCTTAATTTTGTCTGACTGATTGATAGATCTTTATTTGAGATGGCACTTTGCCATTGTAAACTAATCAATACTTTGAATGCCATGATAGTTGAGGAACAAGTTCATGAGCTGACACTTCCGTCTATCAAGGTGTTACAAATCGATAAACAGCTGTAGTAACTCATCTTACAACTGCAGCACCTCATTTACACGTACCACCTGGCCGGTGCGCATTGACTCATTCGCCGCAATGCCCGTCGCAATTGACCATGCCCCATCTAGATGTGACGCAGCTCTGTTCAGCGGATCTGAGGATCGGGTGCCAAAGAGATCTTGTAGCAACTGAGGGTCACCACCGCCATGACCCCCTTCGCCCGTTGGAACCTCGATTTCCACAGGCTTGCCCAACATTGGTCGCAGGAGAATGGTCCGACTCTCCAATGCGCCCTCCATTGCCTGCTCTCCTCCCGAGTTCACATACGACTGCTCCACCACCTCAACCTCCAGTCTACCCTTGCTCCCATTGAAGTTCACCCGGAACCCCTCCCAGGGCGCATACGCAGTGAGACTGTATGTCAACACCGCTCCGGTCTGATACCGCACCATCACTCCCATGGTATCCTCAATATTGATGCCATCTCCAAACACACTCTGATCCCGATAGTACCCATCCTCCCATTCGGCATCCGCGTACAGCGCCTTGAGCTGCTCGTTGCCCTCCAAGTCTAGAGCAAAGGGATCCTCTTTCGCCACATCACTACCGCGGGCACGAGAGTAAAACTTCGTTTCACCCCGACGCTCAGCATTCTCCTTCCCATAAAACCGTAGATCACCCATGGCAACCACCGTCTCCGGCTTCGTCCGCAACCAGAAGTTCACCAAATCAAAGTGATGCGTAGACTTATGCACCAACAACCCTCCACTGTTCCGCTTATCCCGATGCCAACGACGGAAATAGTCCGCACCATGCGAGGTATTCAACATCCACTCAAAGTGCACGGAGTTCACATCTCCGATCGCCCCGGAATTCAACAGCTCCGCAATCTTGGTATTATGCGGTGCATACCGATAGTTGAAGGTAACTCGCACCTGTCCCTGGGTGCGGTCAACGGCGTCGATGATCTGTCGACACCGCGGCGCATCAATTGTCATTGGTTTCTCTGTGACGACATTACAACCACGTTCTAAGGCGCGGATGATGTACTTGTGGTGCGTGCGGTCGATGGTGGTCACGATGATTTCGTCCGGGCGAGTCTCGTCGATCATGCGGTCAAAGTCCTGGGCCAGATATGTAGGAACGGCATTGTGGCCTAGTGCCTCGATGCGACTATTGGCGTAGGCCAGGCGAGTGTTGTTCGTGTCGCAGAAAGCGACGAGTTGGGCGGTGCTGCCGAAGTCGCGCACGATGGCTGTATAGAAGAACATGGCGCGGCCGCCGGTTCCGATTAAGGCGTACCTTTTCATCTTGGGCTCTGCTTTGGTTATGGTGTTGACTGTATCGGTTACAACCTGGACGAAGAAAATGTATCAATGAATTAGAATCTGGAGTCAAGGAGGGTATAGCTGTTTTAAAGTCCTCGGGTTGCAATGCCCCGAGGTGATTGATCTACACTCCCCGCACTGACTTCGATCAGGCTAGATATATAATTTTTCCATGAATCGGGAATCAGCACATAATGCGGGGAAATCTGGGGTCTAGGGTCTAGGGAAGAGTTCCACTGGTCTTTTGATCAGAAAGCAGGCCGGTCATTGTTGTCATTGCATTGATTGCCATCAATAACTACCTCCTTCGTATCGGGATATTATAATCCGAAACTAGAATAAATTCACTCTTCCCCAGGATAATGTCATTTCCCACAGGTACATTTACTAGTCACCATGGCAGGTCCAGCAGAAATACCACATGACGATATCACCACGGTCGAAGACCCCCAAGGGCCTCATAACCAGGGCAAGGAAAAGGCGGCGCGGTTCCTGGCTGAGGTTGACGAGGGCGAACGGACCTTCACGCCAGAAGAAGAGAAGGGCGTTCTTAAACGAATTGATCGCCGTCTGCTACCTCTGCTTCTCGGCGCGTACTTCTTCCAACAACTCGACAAATCCACGCTCTCCTATGTCTCCATCTTTGGGCTAGTCGAGGACGCGAATCTCCATGGACAGCAGTACTCATGGCTCGGATCGATTCTTTATTTAGCCCAGCTGGTCATGCAGCCTGTAGCAGCGCTGCTACTTGTCAAGCTTCCAACAGGCAAACTGATCGGTACGGCGATATTCTTGTGGGGGAGCTCTCTGGCTATCATGGCTGCGTGTACGGACTTTCCTAGCCTGCTTGGGCTGAGGTTTACCTTGGGGGCGTTCGAAGCGATGATAGGTACGTTGCTACCGAGCATAGGGTGGTAAATTGTTGTCTGGGATCAGATTCTAACAAGACACAACAGCGCCTTCATGTGTGGCCGTAACGCAGATGTGGTGGAGACGAGGCGAACAGACTCTACGGACGGCCTACTGGAATGGGATGAACGGCGTGACATTTGTCGTACGTTTTCTGTCCCCCATTCTGCATATGCAGTGGAATAGCACTGACGAAGCATTTCACAGGTTGGAAGTCTTTTCACATACGGATTAGGTCATATCCACAGCAACACGCTCTATTCCTATCAGGTAAGCCCGATACGTTATATCTAGCTTGGATTATTTCGGCTAAACTGTACCAGATTATCTTCATATTCTGCGGTCTACTCACTGTCGCCTTTTCGCTCCTCGTCCTCATCTTCATGCCTGACTCACCCATGGAAGCCAAGTGCCTCAATCACCGTGAAAAGATCATCGCTGTAGAGCGTCTCCGCGCAAACCAGATGGGTGTTGTCTCCCGCGAGTGGCGTTGGGACCACGTCTGGGAGACGCTCTATGATGGGAAAACCTGGTGCTGGTTTTTCCTGATCGTGGCCATCTCGTACGTGATAGTCCATATTGCAACCATATCCAATCATTAACAAAGTGATGTCAAAACTAACACCGTCCAGGATCCCGAGCGGTGGTATCAGCACATTCGGCAACCTGATCATCAAATCCTTCGGATACGGTTCATTCGAGACCATTCTCTTCAACATCCCCTTTGGTGTAATCCAGGTCATTGCCATCGTTGGTGGAGGCTGGCTAGCTACCCGGTTCCAGCGCAAGGGTCTCGTCATTGTTGGGTTTGCAATTGTGTCTGCTATCGGGACATTGTTGATGATTGTTGTACCCCGGGAGCAGAAGGGGGTTCTTCTCTTCGGGTACTACTTGGTAAGTAGACTTATCTCTTCATCCACATTAATGTCTCATCGACATGGCTAATACCAAAATAGGTATCCTTCCTAGCAGGCATCACTCCACTAGTATATGCATGGGAAGCACAAAATACCGCCGGAGATACAAAGCGAAAGTGTACCTCGGCGGTTGTGTTGATCGGAATGTGCGCCGGGAATGTACGCTCCCTTCCTTTCGTTCTCTTTCATCGAGAGTCCTAATACTGATTATGCCCAGGTAATCGGTCCACAACTATACTCAACATCACAAGCACCATTATACCGACCGGGATTGATCTCAAACCTTATCTTATTCATCATTGTCGGCGTGTTTGCTATGTAAGTTTTTGGTTTAGCGATTACATTCAGGACGCGACGCAGAAGCTTACTTTCCCAGTTTGACCAATCTGTACCTCATCTACTTAAATCGAAAGCATGCTCAGCGGAGACTGGATCTCGGCAAATCAGCCCAGGTAGTAGATGAATCTATGCTGAGGAAGGAGAAGGTGGGTAAGGCGATTGAACTCGAGGATGTCAATGCTGTTTCTCAGCGGAATCAAACTGAGGATAAGGGGTTTTCGGACACGACGGATCTCAAGAATGAGGATTTTATATATGTTTACTAGTTAGTCGAAGTAGTGTCTTGTGTATTGGGCTAGTGTTATTGCTAATAATCAATGTTTCATGGTACAATCTACCAACAGCAAAAGGTGGCACAGAGACCGAGTATGAAACCCTTGAACAAGTGATTTGAATTCGCCGAAAAGAGAAAGTTGAATAGATGTGCCCTGTCCCTGTAACCCCAAAATGAGGCCCTTAAACAGACGTGACGAAATGTAGAAAGTTTCATTCAGTATCTGAAATCAATCAGGTTGTCCCAGTAATACACAAGAGACCCATTGATGCACTCATTTCTCAGGCAAGAGACCAAACGCCTCTAAGAAAACGGCAAGAATCTCAAAAAGGCCAATCCTCCTTAAGTTCCTTCCCATTCACAATAGGCGCCTGCGCCGGGACCATCATTCCATAGATGCGTGCCCACTGGTCGGTTGTGTTGCTCCAGCTATGCATGGTAGCTCGCTGAACGACCATATCGCCCTCATTCAACGTCACTTTCGAACCATCGTCCAGGCTCAAAACAACGCTTCCCTTGCCCACTATCACGTAGTCGAGCGTGATAGAGCGATGGAGCACTCCCTCTGCTTTTGGGGGGATATCATAAGCGGATATTCCGGTGCCTGTGGGTGGCCAACTCCGAGGTGATAGTGCTGCATCTTCGGAGCCATTGACGTTTGCTGGATGCTCGCTCGTCGACCATAGTATTGTCAGGTTGTTATCTCCCACAGGCTGGGGGGTAAGGTGGGAGTCGAAGGCTACTGTTGCCTGGCCGTTGGGGTTGTGACCGGTCACGACTCGGCGGGGAGGCGGTAGGGATGGTGCTGTCGACTTGGACATATCTTTTTGATGTGGAAATAGTTGTGAACGATGATATTTAGTTCTATGGCTGCAAGAGTTGTGGTTGACTTCTTAACTGCGAAGAGGCGAATTTTAACCCCGCTGTAAAGTCCGACTGCTGCAGATTGCTGACCATTTTCATTGTTTAGACCCACAATCACAATTTTTCATATACAGGGTTTCGGATGTATGTCTCCCTGGTGGAGCATGGTTATATATCTATGTTTATGTCTATGTCCGTTATGTCCAGAGAAGGCCTGGAAAGTGATTCAAGCAACGGAATTAAAGTTTTGCCCGAGTTTATGCGGAAGAACCACCTGGGGTATATAAGGGGATTGCCCACTTGTACTCACCATTGTTTTTAGAGATATTTGATTCATCTATACTTGTGCGCGAAGACCTCATTGTTATCAACAACATTGCAATGGCACCCACCAATATTATGACCGTCGGCCAAGCAGGTAGGTTATCGCGCCCGTGCATCAACCGAATGACTAAATATTAACGGTGTATTAGGGCCGAATGGCAGCCGACAAACCACACCTGAAGAAGTTAAAGACGTTCTAGATGTCTTCCAGCGACATGGGCACAGCGATATCGACACTTCCCGCGCCTACGGCAACGGCACCTCTGAGTCTCTCCTAGGGGAAAGTCGTTGGCAGGAGAGGAACTTACGCATACACACGAAAATATATCCAACAGCAAACTACGGGGCAATTCCAGATGCTTACACACTCGGAGCAGACGATCTGCGACGAGCACTCATCCGAAGTCTTGAAGCGCTGAAGACGGACAGCGTGGACCTCTGGTATCTTCACGCGCCGGACCGCAACACACCACTCGAAGTCACAATGCAAGAGGTGGACAAATTACATCGTGAAGGCAAATTTGAACGTCTTGGAATCAGTAATTTCATGTCCTGGGAAGTCGCCCAGATGTATGAAATTTGCGACCGTCATGGTTGGATTCGTCCCTCAGTCTACCAAGGCATCTACAACCCCCTTCACCGAGCGATTGAGGCCGAGTTGCTCCCCTGTCTTCGTCATTACAATATTGCCCTATATGCCTTTCAGCCCTTGGCAGGTGGCCTACTTACCGGTCGTTACAATCTTGAGACGACCTCCTTTGCCGCCGGTACACGGTACGATCCCAACAACAAGCAAAGCTCTACGATGAATGACCGTTACTGGAACAAGACGACATTCGCGGCACTGGAGATTATCCAAACAGCTGCTCAAAAACACGATCTCACCATTGCTGAATGCGCTTACCGTTGGCTAGTACACCACTCTGTCCTGGACAAACAGCACGGCGATGCCTTAATTATCGGAGCGAGCAGCGTCAAGCAATTAGAAGGTAACTTGGCTGATTCAGAGAAAGGGCCTCTTCCTGAGGATGTAGTGCAAGCGATGGAGCAGGCCTGGCAGCTCATACAAGAGCCGGTCCGAAAATATTGGCATTAGAATGGGTATCCTGTTCATCTGAGGACCCAAAAGTCATACGAGGAAATTTATCTATATTAAGTACGTATAGACTATACTTTCATATTATTAGTAATAAAAAGACATTTTACCACAAAGAAACCCTCCCAATTCCCGTGCTCTTAAATTATAAGTTTAAATGACGAGAACCCAAGTCAGCGATGTCTAAGAACTATCCGGGTTGAACGGTCATCTCAACAGATCATTACTCATTACCTCACCCATTATGCCTTGGGTCAGGCAATCTGGCATTATATGGAACGGCTTACAGCCGAAATAAATCCTTGTAACTATTTCCCAAGCCCTGCTGTCACATAACACAGGAGATAAGCCCGATGCAACCTCGGTTGGCACCAGGTACTATGGCTGTAAGACTTCTTGGTTAGGTCAACAAGGGATCAACTACAGTGAAGGTAACATCATTCTCAAGAAATCCAAAGCATGTGAAGCTATACGGTAAGACATTATATTGGAAACGTTTTATTCTATCGCCAGATGCGGAGGAGTTGGCGTCTGCACGTTGGTCTACATGCCTTAAAAGTGTTGAGCCATATTGGAATTAATCTAACACTCCTCCTACAAGGGAACACTGCTGCGTATGTCAGAATTGAACCGACGACAATCCTGCAGATCATAAGAATGATTCTGTTTGCTAGATATTTCGCCTGCGTAAACGCTGCCTTTTTCAGTATAGAATACGGAAGCCCGCCATGATAGGGAAAGAATACGGATACGATGGACCTACTTTGCCGCATACGGCAATGATCGACCACTTAGAACCCGGGGTAGCCGAACTCATCTGCTATCTGTATACTTAGATCCTAGAGAAGACGTTTCCACTGTGGATCAGACCCCTGCTGAGCGGAAGAAGTGGTAACCGATCGTTTCCACGTCGCAGATTATAAAAATGGAGGTTAGCTCTTCCTCCACTTTTATGTTCAACATCCATCGCATCGTCCAAAATGCATGTTGTCGCAAGTACCACTGCTTTTCTGGGCGTCATTTCTAGTGTCGCTGGGGTACACCATGGCAACAGAGACTCCAGTCAACAAATTCTAAAACCACCCGTACCAGAACCTATTGTCGTCACCGAGCTTCCCTTGCCTCCTGTCGCCGACAGTAAGGAGGGCTCTTGTACTCCCGAAGTCAGCCCTCACAGGACCGGTTGTCTACTCAAATCCTCCCAGATTCAAAGTGGAAATTTCCTTCCTGACAACAATCATGTCCTTGTCAGCTTGAACTTCTCAGGAGCTCCAGCCGCACCCGATCCAGCTAGCATTTATAATGGTACCCATTTGACTCTGATAAAGGCTGATGGGACCAACTTTCCTAGCGGTGACCCATGGAAGTGTATTACCTGCGGCGTGCCGGAAGAAAACAAGGTCGGCAGCACAGAGCTCTCGCCATATCCTCAGGCGTTTTTGGATGGTAAGAGGGCTTTAATTGGGACCAACATCGTTGATTGTGGCTCGGCGCTGCTCGCAAGTTCAGATTGTACACCGGATAAAGTGCATATCTACCCAATCCGCTGGAATGTCAAGGCAGATGGCTCAGGCTCCGGAGGGAGTATACGAGAATTGCGCCTACATCCGGACAATGTGCACTTAGGGTTCAACTCCTTCACATTCTCCAATGGCCAACTAGGACAGTTTGGCTACTTTAGTCGACTGCAGTTTAACCCATCGCCGAAGACTGGTGAACCTCGCTCAGCCCGATATGATCTGGTTAACGTTACCAGACTCTATAACCCGGACAGCCCACAACCTATCAGCGCAAAAGGCAACCAGCTATCGTTCAACCGGTCGGCTTTTGCCGTCGGCGAACTTCGAGGATTCACTGGACGTGGTAAAGAGGTCACATATATCGGCAACCCTGTCGAGTCATGCAACATCGACGTATTCGCTGCCGACCTGACAACCGGAAAGGTCCGTCGGATTACAGATCACCCCGAGTATGTCGATCCGATAGATGTCTCTCCCGACGACAAATGGCAAGTCATCCTCGATACCAGAGGGACCGGCCGGCAGATGTTCATGGCCGGCATGCGCGGCATTCCACCAGTTATCGACCTGATAGCCACTACGGTCGCGTCCTCCACTCGCAACAATGGCCCTCGGCGATTTTTCCGACCTTGGCTGCTGGATCACGATGGGGACCGTGGAGACTACTACGGTCAGCAAATCAACGGCGACGGTGACGGCAGCCCGGGAAGCATCAACGACCCCAACTGGAACGCCGGGGCAGACCCAAAGTGGTCTCATGACGGCACGCGCATAGCATACTTCGAGAACCTGGTTGTTTCACCTTCTTGTGGCGGACAGAATCCTCTGCCTTGCCCTAACTCTACCGAACCAGGTGGTCGTGTCACCCGCCTGATGCTTGCTCACCTGACCAGCCGTGAGCCGCTCGACCTTGAACCAGTTGCTCCTGTTTCTGATGAAGTTCCCTGGGGTGTTCCATACGTGCCCGAGAGTGCTCTACCAGACCGTCCGTTTCCAGATGAAGGAAATTACACCTTGAAGGGAGAGGTGTCAGGCTCGGCTTCTGTGTCAATTATTCATGACAAGGCCATTCCAGCAGCGATCAAAACTATCGCAGTCACCTATCGTAACTATTCTGATGATGGGCTGCATTTTATCGCAGGATCTGAAAGGTTCACCAATACTGTCACATCCATGACGATAAACAAGGTAGACTGGTTTTCCGACCTTACGTCTACCGGACAAGTGACCGGAAGCAAGAAGACCAGTCCTGGCGGGTTCCATCTGGAGATTGATGCCATGACTAACATCTTCATGGCAAACGGGACCTTGACAACCACCATCGATGGAAAGGTCTGGAAGCAGCCGGCAAATGGAACCTGAAACTGGTCATGTTCCATCCATCACGCTGATTGCGTCTGGTGACCTATGGGAAATCGTCCCGCCTCGGGTCAGGGAAACTTGCTGTGATACCAGCGGTTGTATATAACTAGTGGAGGCAACTTTGCCTGTACATATTCTGTATGAAGGACATGGGAAATACAGAATGGTCAGGTACCAATTTTTTACCACGATGCACTTATGACATTCCACCATCCGTACTTCTGTAGAAAAAATCGAGGTACAAAAATGTACCCATGTCAATTACTCAATTTCCCCACAAAGCTGTTCCAGTTGCTTGCTTCCATGGTTCACTTTCTGAAGAAAAACCTTTGAGCCATTGGCACATCAGAAACGGAGCAATAAATCTATAATCTTACAAGTCATATGCATAGCAGGCCGCTACAGAGTACACCTGCATATAACCTCTCATACTTCTCACAAAAGAGCTTATTCCACAAAGATTTCACCTGCAGCCCACGCAAACAAGTACTTCAACCAAGAATACTCTCACATCTTAATCCTTACACACAAACATGCTTCTAGAACTATGCCCACCTCGTCAATATTCCTACAATAGGTAAGACAGACGTCCCATATGGCGCGCTCGCACTGTGCCACTATACCCCATAACGCCTTGAAAAATCCACGTCCCACTTATAATGGAGAGAAGGTTCTACACAATATTCTAAATAGGCAACCCGACAACACTCGAATCCGTCTAGTGCGAATAGAATCCTTGGATGTGCACTATCAAACCTTTCAATAGATCCTCCTTGTTCCAGGCTCCATAGTTCAAGTCTTCAAGCTCCACTTTTTCTTCCGATTCCCACGTGCGGATCTACTCGGAGGAAAATGTCATGCAGAAGGTTCCTGATTGAGTTGGCTTGGTATCTTCTTTTATGCTGTGTTTTTACATTACTGATGATTTTTGGTTGCGTGGGCTACTTGTTCTATGTTAGTTGCTAGAATATGTACGATTGTCTATACGAAGATAAGGGCATCTGTGCATAGAATTGATTCAAAAGATAAGAGGGCAAAACAGTTAAGCCTTACATCAACTATGAAGGGCATGAAGGGACTTAGGGTTAAGTTGGAGTATCTGAAGCAGCACACCCGTTTCTATACGGTGTTTTTATTACGTGTTGGCTCCTCATAACAGCCGAAATGATAGCCAGTAGAGGGGCAAAAAAATCGATAAACACGAAGAGGCGTCGAAAGAGGCGTCGAGAGAAAGCGCGAGATCCACACCAACAGATCCATATCGCCACGAGGGAGTTGGCGCTAGAAACAAGAAAAAAGAATGAGAAGCGCGCCTGTAGAAAATATTTGCTAATGAAGACACTTTGCCGAAAAAACCAACCAGTGGCTAGCGAACGGCTTTCCTTCTCCGAGGGTGGGACCCGATGGCCAAGCACTATAATTCATTAGATCAAGGCCCAGTTTATCGCTACCACGTGGCTGAGACAATCGATTAGCCGATGTCAAACGTTTCTGTGGGACTCTATTGGGTAAAGCAGAATGGAGAATCGGAGGAAAAGAACGGTAGGATTCGAAATCGAACTAGGGTTAAGGAGGCCAAACGTGGATTTCTTCTTCCGGCCGGGTCCCGAAAGCATAAAGTAAAATTAAGAGTCTAGTTTAAATAGCCGCAGATTTTCTTCATCCCCTAATTTCTCCTCTTTGGTTCACCATATACTCCTGTCTTGAAGGGATTTCACCATGGGCGTCATCTGGGATCTTCTTGAGCGGGCAGCCTGCCTTGCTGTCACTTCTGTCGCTCTTTTGGAGGGCCGCGCTGGTGCCACTTTCCATGGCACACCCTCGGTCTTGACTGAGCAAGGTCTTGTCAAGGGTTTTGTGGAGAACGGTACCAATGTTTTCCTGGGAATCCCTTTTGCACAGTCGACCGCTGGTGAGAATCGGTGGAAGGCTCCTCAGAGCTTGAGCAAGTCCGCCATGGCTGAATTCGATGCGACCTCCTATGGTCCTTCCTGTGCGCAGGCTATGTCCGGCAGCGCCATCGTTGCTCAGGGCGAGGACTGCTTGAACCTGAATGTATTATATCCGGTATTCATATTGTTTTCAATTATTGAACACTGACCAAATCGCTTTGTTACAGATCTGGACCCCTCAGAACGGCTCTAACCTTCCCGTGAGTTCCTCGTATCTCTACCGGGACTTCTATAGAGGATTGGCTAACCAATGCACAGGTCTTTGTCTACATCTATGGTGGTGCAATGGTTACTGGTGGCAACAGCAATGCCCAGTGGCAAGGATACAACTTCGCTCGCAAGGATGTGATCTACGTGAACGTCAACTACCGTGAGAGCATTTATGCTTCTCCCTACGCTCCCGAGCTCGAAGGCCAATCGCAGAACTTTGGCATTCTCGATGTCGAGATGGCCTTGCAGTGGGTTTACGACAACATCCGAGGTATGTAGAAAGCATTCTTGTCCCTTGATCATGCGTTAACATCTTTGCAGGATTTGGTGGCGATAAGACCCGCATTGTTTTGGGTGGCCACTCCTCCGGCGCTGTTCATGTAAGTAATTCACAAAAATCCTTCGGTTCAAATGGCCATTCGACGCGGAAGATTGTCCCGGTGACTAATTTTATCGCGGTGTAGGTCGATCATTACTTGTGGAATCATCCCAAGACATTCCTGGCGGGTGCGATCGAAATGTCCGCCAATGCCGAGTCGGGACCCGCCATCGCCCCTGCCGGCGTCGCCTTGACTCAAGTGGCTCAGGATATTGAAGCCGCCGGTGTTACACTCAGCTGTGACTCCAGCAACCCTACCCTGGACTGTCTTCGTGAAGTGGATGTGTACTCGATCCAGACTTCCTACTTCAACTCGACCTCCAACACCTGGTTCTCTCCGATCGTGGACAACATCACCCGCTTCTCTGACTACAAGTCGCGCTTCGCCGCTGGCAACTACCCCAAGTCGCTTCCCTTGATTGTCGGCAACTCCGACCAGGAGGGCAAGCTCTTCGGTATGGTTTACTCCAGCGAGAACACCGATTTCTCCAAATGGATTAACACCTTCGATGCCGACATGGCTCATGTGCCTGATGACGAGCTCCTGGCCGCCTACAACGCCTCGGACTATGAAACGGTGTCCCTCATGAGCGGTGCCTCTTACGGAGACGCTCGATTCTTCTGTCCCACTGACTACTTGATCGACGTCCGTGCGAACGAGCAGCCTACCTGGGTCTACCGTTGGTTCGGTGACTACGACAACGTCATTGGCATCTCAGGAATCGGCGCATCGCACGGAAGCGAAGTGCCATTCTTCCACGGAGGCAATGAGTGTTTCTCGAAACTGACCGACGTTACAGAGGCGGAGCAGGCGTTGGCTGATTACATGAATAACTGGTTTGTTGCCTGGATCAAGAACCCCAGCGCCGGACCGGGCTGGGACCAAGCCAAGCCCACCAACGGACCCTTGGCGAAGCTCGGAGTTCCTGGCAACGAGCTGGCCATTGAAATCGGAAGTACCGGCGATTACAACGCCCGGTGCCAGTCCGTGTTCAATCCTAACATCCCCAAGTACCCCGTGGTCCAGAACCCGGTCACCCTGGCCAAGTCCTCCTAAATTTCTTATCATCGGCAATTAGACATTAGCATAAAGCATTAATAGACATATACCCATTGCACAGGTTTGATTAATTGTCAATAATAAATTAAAACATGAATAATAGCGGTATTTGCGCGTTTTACTCCATATCCAATTTCCCAAGCTGGTGGATACCAATACGAAGGATTGCATGATCCTCAGGCAGACCAGGGGACCAGACCTTTTCTACATTCACGCTAAGAAAAATCGTGCATGAAGAATCTCGTGTAGAAGGATCGATTCAGGCACAGCGCCACGTGTTTCACTTTAGGAATGGATCTTCACCTCGAGCTAGCGATCAATTGGACGTTAGATGGTGGGGCGAGGGACCAACGCTCCAGAATCACGAAGGGTCCGTTGTTGAAAACCATTTTTGGTCGTCGGTAGGGTAACACTCCTAGTTAACCCTAACCTTGTTCAAAGTTCAAATCAACATGTTTCCCGTGTATATTTAAATATAGCTTCAAGAAATCCTTTACAATGTAGCATAGAGACCTTAGCTAAAACTGTAAATTGGACTCCTCGGCGGCAGACTCGGAAAGGATCCGTGTAGGAAAAGAAAAACTAGCAAGTTAACGGGGCAGTTGTACTCCGTACCAGAAGTCATTATGCCGAAGTTTTCCCATTTATTGTCTTGACTGCCTAGTCTGTGTCTTAGAGCCTCGGCATATGGAATTTCTAGAATAACGCTCCATCCAGATCGATCGTTGTCCCTGCATTGGTGTGTTGAACTCGCTTGATCTAACTGTTTTCGTGTTTTCTCCTGTCTCTAGACTGCCTCCTATCTGTTGGTTTCTAGTGTCGGTCGCCTCTTCCTATATTGTAAATATCTCCATGTCGCACTATAGTGTATACATAGCCCGGTTGGGACCTATTAGGTTTGTCCCATGAGCTAATATTTGACTTTCATGATGCAGATCTGCGCAGGGTAAGAAGTGTATTTGTAAGACTCAAACACAGAGAGAACAGTGTAGTTGGCTAGTTTGTATGGCGCCGAGAAAAGGGAAATTAGATACGTTCCGAAACCACAGCACATCTCGGAGGCTATGTAACCTCGCGTCTCAGGTTGGAGATTTGGAGTAGGGTAGTAATCAACTCGGGCCACGATTTCATGATCCAAGCCCTGTGCTTCCGGCACTGTCCGCATCCGGTAAACTGGACATACTTTGAGTGGAAACATCTCCACTCCATCCAGCCACCCGAGCTGTCGAAACCGTGGAAGTTTAAACAGACTATTAGGCTCTTCCAAGAATGCCACTCGCTCGTGGAAAACACATCCCCATGCCTGCCCAATAGCGTCGGCGATTCCGTAGCAGGCTCTAGCACTATCTAGGAATAAGCTTCGCCATCGTTAGATTTCTCGATCGGGCCATGCTATGTGGACCAGTGGGAGAGAGGAATCGATTCCCTGTCCGCAGGCAGGATTCCACAACCTGTAATGGAGGTCGCAAAAACAGGACCATATTATCAAGGTTGGCAGTGTTAAAATCTCTGTCTTTCGCACACTAACCTTACAATTGAAGGTCCCTTCGCTCCCTTTTGCCGCCCAGACGGTAGTCACTCGTTCCAACTGTTTAAATGGCAGTCGGTCCTTCGTTCGCTCGTTCATAACGGCGGGAACGACTGCAGATCGTCCCCATGGCTCACCCGGGAGTCGGACAGGTGGTATGTGCTTTTTATTTCCCTCTTCCGCAATTGATCGGCATGGGCAACCGGTGAACTGACGATCACTTCTGGCGCGTACATAATAGGTTGGATGGTACATCTGTACGATTGTCGCTTGTGCCTTTTTCGTTACACGATTAGTTGTGCGATGGCGGAGGTTCAGCAAGTTTTACGTCGACGACTACCTCGTCGCGGCGGCATGTCTGTGTTTGATCGGTGATCTGATCATCCAGCATTTCATGTTCAATTGGGGTAAGTTGTGGTTGCGCTCAGATATGTATAGGGAATGGTTCTGATGATTCTTTGCTGTTTAGGCATGACGGACATGGCCAATGCGTCGAAATCGGATATGATCAATATGATGAAGGTTGGTGGTAGCTTGGATATCCCCAGTTGTCGCATCGCACGTTGACCGTCGGTTATAGATGATCATTCCAGGATCTACTCTCTATGTGACTTCTCTCTGGTTGATCAAGGCTGGCATGGTTCGTACCCTTTCGCATCCTTGACCGTGAGGCAGATAAGGGCTGTTGTAACCGGTTGTGATTGCAGGTTTGCTTCTACAAACGTCTGGCGGATCGAACCCACTACCAACGAATCTACAATGTCGTCCTCGCCTTGCTTGCCGCTACATGGCTCACCATCTTCCTCAACATCATCTTCAAGTGCTTCCCTGTCGACCGCATTTGGGATATGGATAACCCAGACCGTGAGTTTTTTCCGATATGGACATCGGTAGACGCGCGCAAGCTAACAATACACAGGGGCATGTTCCAATAAACAGAGCCGGATCAATTACTGGATCACCATCTTGTGTACGTTGTCGCAGCCTACGCATCCTTTCACATAAGAAACCCTCACTAACTTCAATTCCACGAACTACAGTCAACATCTTCAGTGATGTAATTAGTGAGTTACCCATGACCACCCATGCAACCCTACAACAATACTAACAAACACGCCAGTTATCTGTCTCCCAATCTCTCAGGTCCTCCGAATCCGCATGCCCTTCAAACAAAAGCTGGGTGTGATGTCCATCTTCCTCTTGGGTATCCTCGTCGTCATCACAAGCAGTACGTCCCTCCCCCTCAAACCCCCAGACCCAACCCAAACTAACCAAACCCAATAAAAAAACAGTAATCCGCGCAATCTTCGCCTGGCAAAACAAACAAATGATAACCTGCACGGTCTCAATGATCGAAACCGCAATCGCCATAATCGCCAACTCCCTCCCAGTCCTCCGGACCCTTTTTTTTGGTTCGAAGTCTCGCAGCGGGACATACTACAACAGTAGCAGCCGAGCATACGAGCTCTCCCACTCTAACGGTCCAGTAAAACAGGGGCCCCTGAATAAGGTGACGGCGTCGGTTGCCTCGAACGCTGTTACGGATGGGCATGGTACGCCAACGGGGCTGTCGAGACATGATTCTGAGGATGAGTTGGTGAAAGATGCTGCTTTTCCGCCGGTGGATGATCATGCAGGGATTTCGGTTACGACGGAGTATCATGTTTTTCATGGGAGGTTTTCTAGTCCTAGTGTTAATGGGAGGTAGCGGTAAGCCTTTTTCTTGGGTGTGTTGGTGTGTTGCTATGGGAGTGGGGTTGTAGGGGTTTTATGAGGGTGGTAGTAATTTATATGAGTTTATGTCTATGTATATGTGTGTTATGACGTTAATGTAATTATGTATGACTGAATGGATACTGTCGGGGATAAAGTGTCCTAGCAGCCAGGTGGTTGTTTTGGTCGACTGATAACGACAGATACTGATTGTCAGAAATAGTGGCTGTAAAGGTCCTGCCAAGTATCGGGACATTCAACGCAGGCATACGACGGATATCAGTGTCTAGTATGTTAAAATATATCTCCAGAAACCTCATATTTCTCAAGTTTCGTTGCAGCAGCTTAACAGCCACCGCTTAAACATTGAGTAACAACGCTGCGACAAACGAGGGTGATACATACCAAGGACAATAGCACCAAGTCGCCCTGTACCTTGACCTTTCGCCGATAGATGCAGCTACTGTATATAGAATGACACTATGACACGTCAAAACCATCAATAGTGGTTGTTATTTTCTTTCCCTTGTTGCAAGATTGTCGACAACTTTAGACGTATACATGAAAGACGTGACTTGTACCGCCTTCTGCATTCAGCTCAATTATGTAGTTGCCGGCAGTTCGTGAGGTCTAATCTCAAAGGGGGAAGCCGGGTGTAAGGCGGTAAGCTACCAGTACCAATAACATGGACCTGAATTTCGAATCCTAAATCGAGAAACAAACATTGGGGAGGAAAATTACCAAAATTATAAGGTAAAAGCAGAAAGGTAAGAGAGAAAAATATGAAGATATCTAAAGCCACAAGGTCAAGAAATAGGATATATTTAAGGGAAAAAACTTAAGTTGGAGTAGTAAGGGCAGTCCATAGAGAGAATATCCACTTGCGATATATATTATCTGACCGCGGATTCCAACATATCCAGAAGTTCTGAACCGACGAGGAGTAATGCTTTTTATTGAGCCTTCTACGGAAAATTACGGTACGCGAGGGAAATGAGAACAAGAAAAACTAATAAAAAGAAGTAAAAAGAAGGAGATCGCAAGAAAAACATAAGAAAAAGAGGTGTGAGAGAAAGAAGAAACAAAAAGATGGTGGTGGAAAAAATGATATCCGAGCGACGCAGGGATCGAACCTGCAATCTCTAGAGCCGAAATCTAGCGCCTTACCATTAGGCCAGCCGCCCAGTTGCTGTGGTAGAATACTTCCAAACATAAATAATGTATTAAATCTATAAGTGGTAAAGTACACAGCCTGGACTAGCCTAATGACAATACCAATGTTTATCTTATTATTCTGGACACAACCTGTCTTTATATGAATAAACCAGTTATTGAACAACAATTTATAGCCTTACCATGCTGTATCCCTCATGTAGGTATGGGTCCAGCCCTGATTATAGATCCGTACTGTTAACCGACCACCCATTGATGACGGTATACGCATCTATTGGCGTCGTGCCATGCAACACATCGTAATGGGTGCGATCTCCGCAAGTGGCTTCGTCATGAGTATTCGAGCATTTATCCTGCAACATGGCAGCGATTTGTCCGCCCGCCTCGCGTCCCTCAAACCACGCACCGTGCAAAAATCCGAAATAAGGTGCGCTGGTTGCTTCTCCGGCGAACCACAGCCGGTCTACGTTGGCGCGTAGATTTTGGTGCATTTCTAACGTGGTTCCCACGGGCCAGTTGGAGTAGCTGCCGTACGCCCATGGCTCGTTGTTCCATCGGGGATATACGAATGCGGTTGGCTCCGGTATTTGCTTATCTGGAAACATCTCGCGGAGGACAGCGAGAATTTCCTCTTTGGTTTGTTCGTTGGACTGTCTCTCTACACGATATGCCTGCTCTTCTACGACAGTCACGAACAGGATATTAGACTCAGGCATGAAGCCGTCTTTCGAAAGCGATTGGAATATTGGGTAGTACCCGCGTGTGGTAGGTGACGCATATAAGAAAAACTGCGTATCGGTCGGCCAGAATGCCTCATCAAACTGCAGAAAGATCTTGGTGTATGTCCCCATACTGAACTTTTGAATGGCAGTTTGCTTCCAATTGGGCAAGGCCGGGTGGAACTGGACGACATCGTTCTGCAGTACGCCTAGAGAAAACGTGCAAATGGCATATGCTGCACTGACACAGCTTCCATCGCTGTTGGTGATTTTGACACCTTTTTTAGAATATTCAACACCGGTCACTTGGGTGTTGAGCCAGAGCCGACGGTCTTGGACCTCTTTGTGGAGGAAGGTAGACGCCTCGCGTTCGATGATGGTACTATATCCGCGAGGATCCACGACCATGTGGTTATTTTCACCAAACTGGTTGAACGTGAGATTCTCGGCGGCTACTCCGAAAATGAATGAGCTGGCGTCGGGGCTGGCTGCGCATTCGCAGTCTGTCAATTATTGGTTAGTTAGGGTTTATTGCGACGTCATGTCCCCCATGCGCTTCGTACCCCAATTCCACCATTCCACTGCTTGTGCCTTCATATCGTTCCATGGGGGATTCCAGCCCGCAATAGCAAATCCTGTACGCGCATTATTGTCTTGAATGTTGTCTAATAACATCCGTCCCGCGTCTCTGTAGGCCACATCTTTCACATCGCTGAAAGTGTTTAACAGATTTTGGTAGTCATTGTAGCCGGTCTCGTCATATGTCAGGACGGAGCTGGAATTGTCCGGTGTGTTTTTGAGTCCGTGTTTATTGGCCTGCCAAGGTAGGATCTGTCAGATAGATATAGAAAGAGAGGGCAAATGCTGTCCCGTACTAGTGTTACGAGTGGGTTTTCTTCCTAAAGTTAGTAAGGACCAAACACAGAGATCATGGGCGCTTACCTGCCCTACTTGTCCCAACACCATGTAACTGCGCTTGTAGTTTAGCAAACCTATCTTCTAGCTTATGGCAGACTATATGGATGGAGCCATACCCAATTCGCACCAAATTCTATCACGTAGGGCTCCCCGTTCTTGTCCTGACCGAAGTCCGTACTCCATACGCGCCCGCCAATAGTATTTCGATACTCCAGAATGAGAAAGTCGTGAATGGATGCGTTTGACAAAGCTTGCTAGTCACATAAATCAATGAATAATTATCCTATTTTCCTTTCTGGGGCTTGACAGCCTCGATGACTTACTGCTGCTGTGATACCGGCCATCCCGCCTCCTCTGAGTTACGTTAGACCCCTGCAACACCATAAAAAGGTTATTTTTATCTTACAAGATCGCCACTGTGGTTTCCGTGCATATTCTCTCCCCGGATGGAGGTTGTGCGACATGAGCAAAGGCCGACTTTATTGTTCCGGTGGCTAGTAAAAGACTCGAACATATTATAAATGTGAAATGCATATTGTCTAAAGCTTACACGAGGTTTAATTCTGAACGGAATACAGGAGCGCTACGCAGAGCTTTTGTATTCACTACTGGGCTGCACTGGGCAAGTCATATCTGGTACATGACCTTCGCTTCGCGTTCAGTGACTGGTACAATGGGTTATCTCTGCATCAGCTCACCAGATCTCCAGTGAGGCGATATGCAGCGGCCTGTGATCAGCAGGACAGTCTTGGCATGCTAATCGGACTAGTTAGTAGACGTTTGGGCTGGTGGGCAGGAAGTTTAGCACGAGATGGGTAAGTCCAGGCGGATTGAACCTCTTGTCATGTGGGAGGGTTGATAAGCATTTGGCGTGGCCAGTCAGGATGCTTAAATAGTGGGTTAATTAGTTGATTAAGAGCTAATTCTTTGCTTTGATCCATAACCCCTTGGATGGGGCCCACCTTAGGCGTTAGTTGGCAAATCAGAGTTATTGCTGCAGCTAGATGACTCGTCCTTTATCAGGGCCAAATCAATCAAGTTGGCAAGCCCTAGCTTCCCCGCATCCGATCCGAGGTTGGACATTCCGTTTCCATCTTGGTTTCTCAATAAACCAAGTTGCAATAATGAAGTATTAATACCTGTCAACTCTAAAAGTATGGATCCACCACGCAACACCCTTTCTCCCATACATCTTTTCATTGACCGCTATGGATGAATCAAAGGTTGAATATGTACCGGAAGACGATGCGCAGCTGGCTCGTATGGGCCATAAGCCGGAATTGCATCGGAACTTTTCCACCCTGTAAGCTGATCGCAAGGATCTGGCTGATCGGCTGAATGCTGATTCGTGTTTAGTTCGATGCTTGGTTTGGCTTTCGCGGTGCTTAATGTAATGTTAAAGCCACCCGGATTAAGTCCTCACTAACGAACTATAGTCCTGGACCGCCCTCTCTGCGAGTCTATCGATCAGTTTGACATCGGGCGGTAGCACCAGTGTAATTTGGGGTGAGTTTCTCAATACAAGATTATCGTATATCGCTTACGATTTGTAGGTCTGGTAACAGCTGGCACCTGCAATCTATGCATCGCAGCATCCCTGGCTGAATTTCTCTCGGCATTCCCGACGTGAGTTTCTTGGCAATCAAAGAAGCAAAAAGAACAAACGAAGAAATACGAGGGAGAACCGGGGGCTTACCTGTGATTGTATCTGTAGGGCCGGTGGACAATATCATTGGGTAGCTGGTAAGTAGCCTATCCCTTGCATGCGATCGTCTCACTAATGTCGTCAGTTGGTATGTTGGCCTAACGCATCAGGATTTCGCATACTAAGCAAGACAGTGTCTTGGCCGCAATGGGTTCCGATCTTGTCTTGGATTACCGGCTGGGTTAATGTCGCGGGCTGGGTAAGTGCCCCGGTGGAGATTAGGCTTAGGAGGGAAGTTGACTCTATAGGTTGCGTTGGTGGCCACCAACTCCCTTCTTTCCAGCCAGTTGATTGCGGGAATAGTCTCCGCGGTATATCCGGTAGGTTTGTTCTTTCTATGTTAGATATTTCACTCACTTATCGTGGCTAGGACTTTGAATGGCAGCGATGGCAGCAGTTTCTCATCTACGTGGGTATCACATTGGGCGCGTTCGTGATTAACGCGTTCATGAATTCTGTGCTTCCACTTATCTACCGTGGCGCTTGTATGTATATCTTGAGACTGTATACGCTCGGTTCTAAATGTGGTAGTTACTTGGTCGATTGGCGGCTTTGTTCTGGTTTCTATCACTGTGCTGGCGTGCGCTTCTCCGGACTACAACTCAGCCTAGTGAGTATCCTCTCCAGACTGTGATTCATTAACTAATGGAATAGCTTCGTGTTTTGTGACTTTGTGAACCAAACTGGCTGTGAGTTTACCATTCCTGATAGACAGATAGTCGCTAATGATTAATAGGGCCTGATGGTGTGGCATGGCTACTGGGGGTTTGTCTCCATCCAGACTCATTTGAGAATGAACCGTACTAATTCTTTAGCTCCTCCAAGGAGGATTGGGAGTCACCGCATTCGTAGGTTAAGTCTACCTTCCAATACCCATCATAATGCTAATCATACTAGGATGCCGTGGTCCACATGATCGAAGGTCAGCAAATCCGACACACATCACAAGACAAGACTAACCCTCATTGAAACACAGAAATCCCGAATCCATCCGTCAAAGGACCCAAAGTTATGTTAACATGTGTCGGAATTGGTACCTTCACCGGCTCTGTCTTTCTGATCGTCCTGCTCTTCGTCGCAGGCGATATCACCGATGTGGTGAGCTCAAAAGCAGGGCCTTTGCTGCAGATTCTCCTCCACGCGACCCAAAATACCGCAGGCGCGATATGTCTCCTCATGTATGTTTACTTTGCACCTTTTGAATCGACAGTATGAACTAACGAGATAGGTTACCTCTCGTTTGTCTGGTCTTCGCCACGCTTAGCGTGATGACGACGAGTAGTCGGATGATTTTTGCATTCGCTCGGTGAGTTCTGTATAGTGGTTCTTTGAAAAGGACGAACTACTAACTTTATCCAGGGACGGTGGTCTCCCCGCATCGCGATTCTTCGCCCATGTCCATCAGAGACTGGGACTACCTCTGAATGCATTGGCATTGACCACATTAGTCGTTATCATATTCGGTCTGATCTTCCTCGGGTCTTCAAGGTAGGTTCAATCTACATACATCAACAATACAGAATATCCAAGTAACAGGAAAGTGCCTTCAACGCCATCGTCTCATCCTCCGTCGTAGCACTGGATCTATCCTACGCCATGCCGATCGCCGTCAACTGCATCCGCGGACGGAAGACATTACCCGATCGGAAATTCCGGATTCCGAATGCTATCGGATGGGTGATTGATATTGTAAGTTGTCATAGCTTCTAGTTTGGTCTGATTGATAGAGATGGTGTCAACTAATGGTGTATGTACTCTAGATCTCCCTGTCTTATATTGCTCTGACGACTGTCTTGTTTCTGTTCCCTCCTTCTCGGCCGGTGACGGGGAGTAGCATGAGTATGTCTATCCAGGGAATTCTCAGTTCTATTTGGTGTGTATGCTGACAGATGTAGATTACTGTATCGTTGCATTCGGGATTATTGTCCTGGTGTCGGTTGTACAGTGGATTGTTGATGGACGGAGGAATTTCACGGGGCCTAGGGTTGAGACCTAGTCTAGCTCTGTTCTAAATGTCCTGGATAAATGATAGAGTGGTATTTGGTACCTGTGCATGAGGAGTGACTTGTTCTTGTTGCGACGTTGCATGCATGACCAGGCGACGAATAAAGTCCGAACAGTGACGGCAAAGCTGTAATACTACCCAATCAGAGGATCCTAAGGGTATCCTGACCTAAAGTATTACGAAACCAGCATAATCAATGGCCTGAGGGTTGCAGCATTACAAAGGTTACCAAGCTATCGATTGAACAGGTCACAGCACCAAGACAGACAACACTACTTCATTCACTTAGACCATACAAGACCATATCAAATAATAATAATTAACTCATATGCCAGCATACAACCAAGATCCCAGATCTCACGTTAAATAAAATAAGAACAAAAAATAAACTAGAATCACCGCTACGATCCAAGCACCCAAGCACCCAAACTCCACAAATGCAGTATCCTATCCTATCAGAACCAGGCCGGGATCATAATCATTCGTCGAGACAATCAGAGATTACTGAATCTCGTAGAGAGCGAACGCGCGCTCGATATCTTGTAAGGTCTCTTTGTCTCCGTATGCATCCATCAATACTTTGTTTCGGCAGAGGCGTTCCGCTTCCTCGGGGTCGCAGGCGGGAGTGGGGGAGTTGTAGTAATTGTAGACGCCGAAGCCTGGGATTGGATTGTTAGATGGATGTTTTTGGGGGATTTATGGAGGTGAAGAGAGGAGAGGTGGTTTACCGAGGGCTATCATTCCCATGGTTGGGAGGTACCTGGATTCAGGATATGTCAGTATCCTTTCTCCTTTCTATGATGAATGAAGTAGGGAATAAGTGAAATATACCATTTACCAATATTTCCCTTGACAGGGGGAATGTAAACAGGCCGCTTGAAGTGCGGGCGCTGTGGTGCGGACGGGGTGGTGGAAGTATCCATCTTTGTATGTTTGTATGGGGTAAAACTTGTTCACACTGGGGATGGAAATCTTGGGGAAATTAGACTTCTGAATGGGGTTGAGGAGAGTATCCTTATATATCTGGTTATGAATAGGTTGGAATGGGGTTGTGGAGAGGCAGTGATATGATTCTTAGTGTGGCATGATCGGAAATCGTATGATTGGAATTCAATGATCTTCAACGTCAATCATGAAACTCCTGCAGCTGCTGATCATCATGGCATTATTGATGCAAGAATAACCCGATCTACATTTTCCGCGATTTTGCCCGTGTATTAGGAAGAAATCTGGTTTCACTAAAGATATTTCCGTCCTGCCTTTGCTTAACTACCGTGGTCTCTACCCGGCCCGCGAGAATCCAAGTATATGCATCTTCAACCGTGTTCAATGAGTCTTTGGCCTGAAGATCCTCGGCGATCATGTCTTCTTTGGTCTCCTGATGACGCCCTATCTGCTTGTATGATTTTGTGATCGCACTTACTTGATTTCCTGGAGCAGCTACCTCTAGTCCCTATGCTCTTGGCATGAAGGCCAACAATGCTTGCCGACCGCGACTGGCACTCATCTCCTTTCTATACAGCTCATGCACTAGATTGATGAGTGTGAGATGATTCTGAGATATATGCGGCGTAGGAGAGGAGAGTCGTGCTGGCCAGCATGCTCATAATAATGCCGGGATTAGGGTTTCAAGCAATAATCAGGAGACAGACGGCCACGACCAGTTGGGTAGTGGTTACAAGGACGATGCACCGTACACAGTACGTTTAATTGGCGATCCTATAACCTTTCACTTATTATTTTTCTTCTATGTACCGGGTATAACAGCTTGGCGCTGGGTGGAGATTCTGCGTCACCAGCAAGCACTCGCACAACTAGAAAGTCAATAGTTAGACACTAATTAATTGGTGGAACTCTGATTGATTGATCCTGGAAGATCACATGTCCAGCTATCAGTGGAATCAATTAATATCGTTATGAATGCATTATCTGGGAAGTTCTCATGATATCATACATAGGACTATCCAGTATAAAACAAACGTGTCAACTCAGGTAACCATACTAGCCAATCTCAACTAATGATATGGATTGTTCTTTTCTGAACACCTTCATACATCTGATCAACCTTGGAAGCTAATCCTGCGCTGCATGTACGAAATCTTTAACGCCTGCACGAGTATAGACTCCGTGATGAGATGGATGGCGAGCAACTTGGAGAAGGCTTTGCCACGTAGTTCATGTTTCAAAATCTTGCGTAACTCTTTCTTCTAGACTTGAAGTCTGTGTGTATCTTTTCATAATTATCGGACCTGAGGTGAGATCTGCGCAGTCTTCATAATCAGTACCACATATCTGCGTAGCTTATCTTTCATATAGGCTAGTTTCCTAGGGCACAGGAATAGGTATGTGGACATCAGGATGAAGCCTCACCGACTATTCACGGAAATATACTATATTAAAAAAGCAAGGAATAATAGCATGGTTAACATTTAAGGCAACCGGCGAAGAGGGCCATAATGAGGTAAATTGCACAAGGCTGAGAGCTCGTGCAGGTCAATACCCGATGGTGGGGTTACGGCGCTCACGGAGATTCACACATCAATTACCCACCAGCAGTTGGAATTTGTACCTGTTTCCTAGATATCTCTTCACAAGATCATTCACCGTACATATGGCTTCTGGAAATATGGAAATCGCACCCTCTAGTCCACCAATATACCTTTATTCTCCTCTACCGGAAGGCTATATCCGCTTACTCCGATTGATGCCACATCAGGATAAACATGCCCCGATACAATGTCGACTCTTTGACTATCCTCTCCACAACTCGGCGATAGGGACCCATCGGTACGAAGCTTTATCGTATGTATGGGGTTCCCCAGAAAAACCTTACTCTATTCTCCTCGATACGGACTGCTTATCCGTGACAACGAATCTCTACGCGGCGTTATTACATCTTCGAGATCGCTTTATCGAACGCGTGATATGGATAGATGCTATATGCATCAATCAGAATGATTTAGACGAGCGGAGTAGCCAGGTCCAGTTTATGGCCGAAATATTCGCCAAAGCGAGCTGTGTAACAGTTTGGCTTGAAGTTGAGGCGACCAGCATCCATAATGACAAGACCTCCGATGAAGGCGGTAGAGCCCTCGAGGTAATACAAAAGGCTGCAGAGGGTTACTATAGTACAGGCATGGACGAGAAAAAAGCGGTTCTCTCGCTACTTGGAAGGTCGTGGTTTCGGCGTGTTTGGGTAAGATAGTAAGCAGTTCAAGGCCTCAGGAGTCGTATTGACAGCGTCAGGTACTTCAAGAGATTGCTGCAGCGCGACATATCCTGATAGCGTGTCATTCCGCTGAAATCGACGGACATGCCTTCTCTTCTGGTTTAGCGGCACTGAAAAACCTCATTGTCGATGAGAACATGCGAGATCAGATCAGCATGGTGGTATTTCTAATAAAGAATGCGACCTTGCGACATAAGCGCGTGGTTGCTGGTTCTGACAAATTTTCCCTTCACATACGTTCATTAGCAGATTTGACAACCATGTATAACAATCGTGAAGCTACTGATCACCGGGACAAGGTTTATGCTCTACTAGGCATGAGCTCCGATAATCATGGTCCAGGGGCCATATTGCCCGTCTATACCGTGTCCTGGAAGGATATAACCTATCGACTCATCGGGTTTTATATTGGTGAGCAGGCATGTGTGCAGACATGGGATGATGAAGATATTGCAGTGATCAAGGGTAAAGGCTGTGTTCTTGGGGTGGTGAAAAAGGTGAAGCTGAAGTCATCCAAAGACAATATGTGGGATAATAGCCACAATGCGTTTGTCACCGTGCAAATGACAGGCGGAGATGCGAGAGGAGATGGGGATATGTGGACCTTCTTTAAATGGCCAGGGTCTATAAAAAAAGGTGATATCGTCTGTGTTTTGCAAGGAGCATCTAAGCCTACACTCATAAGACCATGTGGTGATCACTGTACCGTTATCACGGTTGGCTTCGTTCCTCAAAGGGTAGATTACTCAATGCATGGGATACAATCTGCCAATGGGGGGGAAATCAATAAGTGGAACGGCCTTCTACAGTCGGTAGCCTTATACCCAAGGGATTTCCTGCTTGTCTGGGAATGGCAAGAGTTCTCCGGAAGACTCGAAAATGAAAAAGATAGGGCATGGCTTATGGATCGTCGATTACCAGAACATGCAAAGAAGGAGTTAGAAGTTGAACTGCCCAAGATACATAGATTACAAAATCTTGGACTGATATTGGTTGATTCGGAGAAGTTTGAACAGGCGTTGGAAAACTTTCCACAAGCGTTGGACTTCTATGGCCCAAAAGCTGAGGAGGCTTACTTACCTATATTCACAGCGTTAATGAACATTGCCATGTCATGGGAAGTGCCTAGTGACGTGGAGATACTGAGAAGCATGGTGGACATAGCTCGACGAAGAGGAGACTTTGTTATGATTGCGGAAGACAAAATGGCTGAAATTGCAAAGGCAGACGACGCTCTACGGTGGATGGAATTCCTTTTTACCCAAAGAAGGAACGAGCTCTCAATCACCGAAAAAGTGCTTGAAGAAGCAGCCGCAAATCAAACATGTAGCGGTGAACTTATGGACTTTATACTTGACCGAGCAGGACCAGAAATCAGAATTACGGAAAAGATACTTCTGGCGGCGGCTCAAAATCTAGGCTACCCAATGGATATTATGATATCAATTTTCCTCCGACGAGAGAACGAGATCCAAATCACTGACAACATATTCATGGCGGCAAATTCTAACAAAAAGTGGAGAAGAGACTTGGTAATCTTCCTACAAGTGAAAGAAAAAGCTTTTCGAAGAATAAGCATGTAAGATATCTGAATGTGCTCGAGAAAGTTCGGGGTGCATCTGTGGCTGTTCTGTGGTAGCCTTGCGGGCTAAGTGTTTATTTGACTTTCCACCTTTCAAACAGTGACAGTGCTTAAATGGGTCTAAGACGCGTTTATAGATCCGAGGGTAGGAGGAATAGGAGAGCATATATAGGAACATAATATGGCCACCTTCTATTATGTTGCTCCGCAAAAATACTGAGAACAAGGGACAAAAGTGCCTTTCCTCTAAAAGCGACGTGGTTCCATTTCACCGCAGATCGACGGCCCACAAACGCCATATATTCGACTATCACTATCTGGACATTGGACTTTCGATCAATATATTTCTAGCGCCATTCTGAGCCCTTGATTAGACCGTCAGCCATGCGGTTTGGTATATTGCCAATAAAAGCGTCTTACACTGGTTGATATCAATAACGAGATAACACACAAGGCTTGGTTGGCACCATGGCCTAAATGCCAACTACGGATGGTCCAATGCAGAAATGGGGAGTTGATAATACAGATTCAGTGGTTATATGTATCGTATATCCCATCGTGACTTAGATCTGTCACCGGACTTGAAGAAGTAAAAGCTGCAATTTCCTTTTTTGCGTAAATTGCTGGTGACATATCCAGAGAGCACAGACTTCCCTGCGGCCGGCTTTCCGTTGATCCAGAGGGTATGTGGAACTCCAGGGTCAAAGCTACTCCATGTAACGTAACTGGTTTTGGCTTCCAGCCATTCGCAAGTGCCAGGCATACGAGCATCTTCGACAAGTATAAGGTCGTCTTCCAGATTGCCAGGGACTCCTAGATACACCTTGAGGTCATTTATGCTGCAGCGCATCATGTCTTCCTCCGATTCCCGCACTAGATCCCTTTTAGTAGGAGGTTTGGAGGGCATGTTATGACTGCATCGTACCTGAATTTGATATCCTGTTGATGGTCAAGGCCAGGGCGTTCCGAACTGTTATGTAGTTCGGGTCCTGCGGGGATTCAAACTTGCAAATCGGACGGTGGTCTGAATTTAGTGGGATCTGGTGCTCTTCGCGATAACCAAGCGTGGCAGAATCAGGATCCTCAATAAGTGAGCTAAAGAAGCCCATTGTAAGCTTCTTGGTCTCATAGAATGACCAGAATTCTACCTTGCCTGAATATTTCCGGAACTCATCATTGATGGACTGTAGAGCTTCAGACCCCCGTTTTAGGTCCGAGGTATACGCCCGCGATGAGTAACTAATCTGGGGCATGTGCTTCAGTAGCTTAGCCAAGTCGGAACCTCTATGAGGCGTTGCGAAGAAGTACATGGTGTGAATTCGCCTCACTAGCATGTCGTACAACACATCCTGCTTTGCCAATATATACGCCTTCTTGATAACCAACCCTCCCGTGCTATGCCCAATGAAAACTATTGGCGTGTCGGTGTTGCTTAGCAATCAAGACGTACTGAGATCCCCAAGTAAAGACTTGGCAAAATGGTGAATATTTAGGCAGTTGTCCTTGCCCTTAGTCCAGTCCGAATTGTAACCAAAGCTGTGCACTCGGACGTGCTGGAAGGCCGGATCTTTGGGAAGCCATACTTGGGGCCAGTAATATGAAATGGAGTTTGACTTGCTCCATGTTTTCCTGGAACCCCCACCCAGGCCATGAACGAAGACAAATTTGATATGCGTCTGCAGGGGTGCATGAAGCAGGTTCAGTCCAAGATTGCCCTTGCAGTCGCCCCCAGGTAAATCGCGGGCAGAAGTCACTCTCGACAAGGTTTCTGAGACGATCCGAATATACTATACTGAGACATGTCCGTTTCCTTACGCCCGAGCTTCCTAATAGATTTTCAAGCGGTTTGACATGTTAGCAGGTCATAGGAAGCCGAAAAACTCTCCAACTGTTGTCGGGATAGACTTCGGAGCGTTACCATTTTGTGTTTGCATCTTCTCTAGCACGAGGCTCAAGGACGTCTAAAACGCGTGTAAACCGCCAGGCCCTGGTAGAGTAGTATCGAGTATGAACTCGTGGGTTTTATTCCATATACGTGAGGTGTTCAAATGTACCCTGATTAAATCAGCCTAGACAGCTGGAGTCGGTTTAAACCGAGAGGGAATTAAGAGAGCCAACTCCGCCCCTCGAGTCCGTATAAATCAGCGATTGACTCGGCGCATGATGATTATGATGACATGCCGGACAATACATTAGTTTTCAAAGCTATATTTAGCCTGTCAAGGCGATTGGCCCAGTTAGCACTACATTTGGGCCGGCCCGCACAGGGAAACGATCTCCAGAGCCTGTGCAGCGTTAACCCTTTTTACCCCTCACAGGAATACATAAGCTATCAGTCAGTGTGCTAATAAAGATCTAAAGTCTGCAAAGTTAACAGCTTGACGGTCTGTGAAGCCAGTGTGGACTATACGAGAGCTTAGTGCTTGAGGAATTGTTGTGACTATATTACTAGTACTTTCTGATATCTTAAAAAGGCCAGCATCTTTAGGTGTATTTATAGCTGTTCTTTAACCGCATTGCGAGCTAAGTATTTATTTGGCTTCCACTTAGCGCAACCAATTGATCACAGGACTCGACTACACTGGGCGATTTGATTTATCCATATCTCTGGACAAGGTCCTTCATATCATTGAGCATCCTAGCGGCTTTTGTTAGTACAAAGTGCGTTCGCTGGAATTGGACTGAACTCTTACTGCTCTCTGAGCGCTTTGTCCTCAGTAAAGAGGGCGGAGACATGAGTATTGAATCTCCTATCATAGCGTCAACACTCAGGTACAGTTTAGCTCTGGTAGTCGCATGCTCACAACTTGTACAGATCTAGACGGCCATCATAATCTACTTCAGGTGCTGATTTCGGTACGTACGAGTGATATGCTGTCAGGTATTCTTCACCAAATCGGTTACAAATCGGCCGCCACTGGCCAAACTCATCTACATAAACCCAAAATGTCAGTCTAAGCATCATGTATTTGATGGCCAATTGTATAACGTACATTCATTATGTGCGTAGAATGAGCATGCGTCAAACACAAGAGATTCGCCAGTTTTTACGTCAATTCCAGAGTTTCCATACCAGAGATCCCCATGGACAAGCGAAGGCTTTACAGACCGGCCATCTGATTCCAGCGGGCGCAGTAGACGCGGTATAACCTTGTCAAAGAGGATTGGAACTAGGTGATCTAGTTCTGGGTCGGGCCCCTTTGCCTTCACTTCCAGATCCAGGGCCATCTTCATATTTTTCGTGAAGAAAACCTCCCAGCTGCTTTCCCACTCATTGATTTGCGGCAGATTGCCGCTGTATGTAGCCATGTGGAAGCCAAATTTCCCCGTCGGCGATGTACTGCTCTGATGGAGAGCCGCGAGGCGCGCAGCAAACTTATGCGGATCTGGCATCTCATGTGTCATCTCTCGATACTCACACAGAAAGAAATGAATGTCTGGTTTGTCCTTGTACGTTCCCCATGCTATCGGTCTCGGTGCAAAGTCTGGAAGCAGGGTATATATCGTCTTCATTGATTCGAATTCCCCATGTACCATGTTCTTGCCACGTTCTTGAGGCACAGTCTTGATAAAGAATGACGATGGGGTTCCATCGACTAATTCGATATTTATGCGGCCAGTTTGGCCCCAGAAGCTACTTCTATGGCTCTGGGAAGATACAACATGACATCCTTTTGGTAAGTCTTATCAACCGTCAGTATTGTGCATATCTGGCGACTATTGAAACTCACGGGCCATGACGTTTGGATCGACTGTGGACTCCCAATCACAGTCCGAAGTATTGTCGCCGGTATGTCCCATGACTAAGATGTTAGCCTTGTGCTTAATCTAAAGCTTAGGTCCGGTATAAAGGATGTTCCACGATTTCTTTGATAAACAGGCCAAGTAGGATGTTAATAGTTGGGAGATTTCAAGGCGGGTGTCACGGGTGGGATGGATGCCGACTGTACAGGGTATTGAGAAAGAAGAAATTGCTACGGATCAACGGAAAGTGGAGCGGAAGGCGCCGGTCATTGTTACCCTAGCACAGTGGAGCAATGTACAAAGATGTTGCGATTCTTGTAAGCGCCGTCTGGTGGGTATCCCTAATCCTTGTGCCCCGCAATAGCGACTTCAAAGATACGATGCTCCGTCCCCTCCACAAATTTAACCTGAACGCCTGCATCCTCCAATATCCCTCTCCCAATGTTCTCAGCGATGAATACCCCTGGTTCCTTGATTCCCACATACACGACTCTGATTCGGCTCGCAAGTGCCAGAATCCTGTCCGTGCAGGTTCTATTGCCGCTCAGCCTCTTGCTGCATGGCTCCATCGTAGTATAAAGTATAGTGTTCTTCGGTAGCACTGTATCCAACTCGTCTTCTGTCATTTTTTATCTTTCAGCGATTTTGATCAGGCAACATTGCTCCGCATGTGTGTTTCCTGGATCTCCGGGTCTACCTCCCGGAAGTTCCATTGAATAGCCGGTTGATAGAATTTCGTTTCGATCAGCATCGACTAACACAGCACCCACGCAGAACTTCGTAGATGATGGAGGGGACAGACGGGCTTTTTCAAGGGCATATTCCATATACCCTTTGTGGTTCCCGGTTGCGATGTTTGGGTGACAAGCTGGGGATGTCATTGTCTTGTCAATGGTGGTAAAGTGGAGATTCTCAAAAGTACTGGGCATGTTCAGATAATTACCAACGGGACTGTGTGGATCTCGTTAAAGAGTTACCCTAGCCAGGGTGATATGGTGTTACCTTAGGCTCGGGGCTGTCATGGGACTAGGGGGGTGTCCCAGGATATCCTGTCTTATAGTAACAGCACTATCAAATAAAATGCGTGAACTAAGAGTACGGCGACTCATCAACTATACTAGGATTTTGCACAACTGTGTTCCTGCCAGTTGGAGAATAACACCTTCCACGAAGATAAGTTTCGTTAATACCGAATAAGTAAACAACAAATTTTCTTTCTTATATCCCTTCAGTAGGTTAAAAACGTCAGCCGTCAATAGCTCTGGTTTAATATAATTAATTCTTAGCAAGAGACCCGCATATTCAGAGAAATTATGGACACTGTTTAAAAAATGGTGTCCCTCTCAGTAAAAGATTGAATCCTGCGTACATCCACTACGCAGTTATAGATAATTGTGTATCTTTGTTGCGAAGTATATGTGCATCGTCAAAGACAGCAATCCCGAAGAGCCCGACCAGAGAACTACTCCGATAACTATATCGTCTTCTGCTCCCGTAGGCTGCCGATCAAACATGGCTCTGAAAGGGATCACAAGAGGTCCTCCGTCAATTGATGTGGGTGTGATGATTACTGCATGAATACAGAAGACGATTTGGGTGTTCGCCCGCTGCTGGACAAGGGGGGCATCTGGTTGCAGGCGTAGCTGATCGATTGCATGTCTTGTAACAGGTCTTGGGAGGTTTCGAGGGGCAAGCTGCCATCTTTCAAATCTAATAGTCTTAGGAACTACTTTTATTCAAACGAGAACAACGATCCTGGTGTCTCCAGAGGAGTTTTGAAACCACCAAGTGGCATCTCGACGAAGTTTTGCCAAAGACTGTGCATCCAGAAGGTATGTATCAAGAAGGGGAGAAGGAAAGGAGAGGTCGAGAAGGTGAGATTACAGGCATATTCATGCTTGAAGGGCTTTATTCACATACCATTCGCCGTTGTTGGATTAACAAGAATATGCAGCGGATTGAATTCAGATTGAAATAGTGAATACTGTGGGAGTAGTATTGTCATCTACTGAGTAGATTATGTGCCTAGGTAGTCGTCATTCCAAATCATACATGCATAATGTAGTAGTAATGATGATTAGGGTTCAGGGCCAGATGAAATAATCATCCTATGCCAGGGCAAGAGAGCCTGAAGAAACATGAATGACGCCTACCTAGGAGAAGCTCAAGGTTATCACTACAGATGTCTATATTGTGTCGAAGAGAAGTTCGAGAACATGCACACACTATTTTCACAGCATACGGCGTATAACCTTTTTGGTCTCGTTTTATGACTTCCGACCAATAATCATATAGGAAAAATACAGTTTGGTCCGCGTGTGGAGACCTTTTAAACCTCCGCTAAAGAATAGGAACCAAACCATTAGTTTGATGATGTTTCACTGGCTTATCGCTCACGTGGGGGTGTTGGCCCTCATATCCCCAGATGCCGAGTAAGGGACGTGCGAGGTTCAAAGATTCTAATCTCAACCGCAGACTCGTTTGTTCCAGACATTGCAGTATTTCTTTCCGATCGTTCTGCTGTTCTTTTCAGAAGCGAATTCGAGATCTCCACACGTGCATGAGGGGCGCCGTCCAAGGCCAAGAGACGCCGGTCGTGTTTTATCCCTGCCGATAACAAGAAGGACCCTATGAGAAAATTCGAGGAACAGCCATCGACATCACACCACAGAAGACTATCCCCTGCCACGGTTGCACGGTCCAATGGGAAGATTTAATCCCATTGTCTTATTGACTGATTGAACCACGGTCTTAACCAGTGCAATCCCCCCATATGAAACCTTAAGAACCCAAATCTCGAGTCTAGCGTCACAAAAGGGAATAACCTATTTACTTTGGTTTATACGCCGTTCCTTCCTTATTCATTTCTTGCTCCGATCGCACTCTTTCAATAGCTCGAGCATATCACCGTGCTTGACATGGTCTATAATTGTCGACTTAGGCTTCTTACTGACTGCATTGGGACACAGCTAGTCTGTCCTTGTCTCAATTAATTTCTTGTCTTTCTCTCGTATTATTGTTCACTTCGTCCAGCTGTCGCGTGCCCACAAAAATATTCAATCGCCCCTTACTTTCCTGCCCCAAGCAGCAGCTTGCATCAATTCTGTACAACCAGCGGCCAGAACTCGATCACCAATCGATCGCAGCCGATTAAATCCCTTGCGCCACTCCCCAATGCAACTGTACTTTTGTCCATCGTAACACCAAATGTTCTTAAAGAAGCTATTTTCCCCTCGCCCGCGCAACTACACGTTGCTGCAGCCCGTGCACCACAGCCCTACGGAATTCGCCATGCGAACATCGCGAACAGACAAGGTCGTCACCACGGCCACCGATGGCGACGGCCCAGCAGGCAATCTGGACGGGGACGCGAGAAAGCTGGCAGAGATGGGCTACACACAGGACATGCAACGGAACTTCTCCGTGATATCGTTACTGGGCGTGGCCTTCTCGCTGGCTAACTCATGGTTCGGTATCTCCGCCTCGCTGATCACCGGTATCAACTCAGGTGGAACAGTCTTGACCATCTACGGGATTCCCTGGATCGCCTTCGTTTCGACCTGCGTCGGCGTCACGCTGTCCGAGCTGGCCTCGGCCATGCCCAACGCCGGCGGACAATACTTCTGGGCCAGCGAGCTCTCCCCCAAAAGATACGCCGCATTCGCTTCGTACCTCACAGGATGGCTCGCCTGGGCCGGCGCTATGTTCACCTGCGCCAGTGTAGCCCTAAGCTTGGGCTCGGCCGGCGTCGGCATGTGGCAGCTATCCCATCCAGACTTGTACGTCTTCACACCAGCAGAAACTCCCCAAACACCCATCTAACCAGAACCCCACAGCGCCCCCAAACCCTGGCACTCCGTAGTCGCCTACGAAGTAATCAACCTCTTCGCCTTCCTCTTCAACTGCATCGGCAAAGCCCTCCCCACAGTAGCCACCGCAACCCTCTACATCTCACTCATCTCCTTCGCCGTGATCCTCATCACCGTCCCCGCCACAGCACCCTCCCATGCCAACGCCAAATTCGTCTTCGCCAACTTCGTCAACTCAACCGGCTGGCCCTCCGACGGCCTCGCCTTCCTCGTCGGCCTCATCAACCCAAACTGGGTCTTCGCCTGCCTCGACTCCGCCACCCACCTCGCCGAAGAAGTCTCCCGCCCCGAACGCTCCATCCCAATCGCCATCCTCGCCACCGTCGCCATCGGCTTCACCACCTCCTGGTTCTACTGCATAGCCATGTTCTTCAGTGTCACCAACCTAGACCAAATCCTCTCCACCCCCACCGGCGTCCCCATCCTCGCCCTCTTCTACCAAGCCCTCCAAAACAAAGCAGGCGCTATCGCCCTCGAATCCCTCATCCTGGTCACAGGCATCGGCTGCCAAATCGCCTGCCACACATGGCAATCCCGCCTCTGCTGGTCCTTTGCCCGAGACCGCGGGCTTCCTTTCTCCCCCTTCCTGTCCAAGATTCACCCAGCCCTTGACGTCCCCTTTAACGCGCACAGCGTTAGCTGCTTCATTGTCGGCTTACTGGGCCTCTTGTATCTCGGGTCTTCGACTGCTTTCAATAGCATGGTCTCGGCTTGTATTGTCTTGCTTTATACGAGTTATGTCGTCCCTGTTATTGCTCTGCTGTATAAGGGGAGGGAGAATATTCCCCATGGGCCGTTTTGGTTGGGGAGGGTCGGTTGGGTTTGTAATTGGGTTGTTTTGGGTTGGACGTTGTTTTGTTTGGTGGTTTATTCGTTTCCGAGTGTTTATCCGGTTACCACTGGGAGTGAGTTTTCCTTCTTTTTTCTTTTGGTTGGCTCTTTGAGACTTGGGTTGGGTTATTGTCCTTGGGGTTTGGGGTTGGGGCTCTGATTTGTGGAATGGGGAATGTGCTAACGAGGACTAGATATGAACTACGTTTGTGTGGTGTATGCCGTTGTCGGGGGTATTATTGCGGTCGATTGGGTGGTGAGGGGGAAGAGGAGGTTTCGGGGACAGCATACCAGACACCAGGAGGTCGAGGAGCATGTGGGGCATTATGCTGATTAATGGATTGGATTTACTAGTGGAATTATAAGATAATGGGTAGAAGGTAAGTCTGATGTATTGATGGTTTGCATTAGATATTAAGATCAGATTCATATTCACAGAATAAGCGTATAATACATAATCCTCGACTCCATTACGTTATTTTATGGTTCACGTCGATATCCCACTGTGCATCTTGATCTGGGATCATATATACCAATCGAGTGAGTCTTGTCCTCTGTCCATCTAGGTCTTCGGATAGATTATAGGAAAGAAGCCTAGAACAAGCTTAGATGTACTCCCAGGCAGCAGCGGATCCAGTGTAGGGGGCAGCAACAGCCGAGAAACCGAGACAGTCTCGGACGTTGCCGGTGGGCACGGTGGCGTTGTTGGAGGCAGCAAACACCTGCCACTTGGGGTTACCGGGCACGATGGTGCTGTTGGTGGTGGGGCAGGCCATGAAGCCGTTCTTGTAGGTCCAGCTGCCGAGGGTGCCGTTCTTGCCGGGCTTGTAGGCGAAGCCCTCAGTCGAGGAGCCGGGGGGAGTGTAGCCGGAGTGAGGGGTGGTGAAGGAGAGGGCGCCCTTGGGGTCGACGTAGATGCTCTGGCCACCGGGGACGGCGACGTCCTGGATTTTGAATTAGTCATTGTTTGCTGATACGGGGTGAAGAGGAACACCTACAAGGTACTTGTCGCCGAGGAGAGCGGTCTCCTTGCCCGGGGGGCAGGCGCCCAGCTTCTCGATGTTCTCGGGGCAGTAGGTGGCGGCCTTTCCGCCGAGGTAGAAGTGGGAGTTGGCGGCGTTCAGGGTAAGGAAGTGGATGGGAGAGGCGGAACGAGCGGCGACGACGCCGAAGGCATTGGGGTCATTCTGAGCCTTAGGGGCAGGCACAGAGGGAAGAGCAGAGACTGCTGCAACGAGGGAGGAAATGGCAAGGAACTTCATTGTGATTGCGTGGTATTATTGTTGTTTCTATCCGGGTTTATAAAATGATATTATAGGTTTTGGAGGTGATACGGCTGGGAGGAAGGGATGGCAGGGATTTATTTATACGGGACTTTTGCTCTAGAAATTTCGGTCACTCGTTATCATGGTGACCTCGCTAGTGTTGTGCCCGGTTCATCGATAGTGAACGATTTTTCGCATGTGGCCAGGCATCTATGTGAGACAATCCCCACATCGGACAGGAATTTGCCGTCCGGAAACTGCGGTTAAGAGCAATGATCGGCCCGATCGGCAGGTCTGAAGGATATCGGCCGGCCCTGTGGGTAATCTCCGCCGGAATATCACTGGCCACGACTCAGGGTCTTCACCGTTTCCTGGTGCTACTAGCGCGTGGCTGAGAGCCAAGGAAAGAAGGGTTCTCGCGGAGGGATCTGGTGGCACTCCCGTTGCCGATGATGTTATGTTTCATGGCTGTGCAGCTTGCTCTATATATATCTATATTCTATGTGCGGTTAAAAAAAAAGTTAATTACAAGGTATGTCGCTTACTGTAAAGGGTAATAAGAATGGGCATCGGTTTCAGTACTTGCCGTGCAAGGGCAGATCCCGCGAACTCTGCCCGACCCAGATTTGAAAGTCGCCGTCCGGCATGACCCAATTCTGTTGGCGAGCACTCCAGTAACTGAGATCCTTGCGGCTCAGAGTCATTTCAACCGTCTTCTTTTCGCCCGGTTCCAAAGCAATCTTGGTGAAATTGCGGAGAACCCTGTCTGGGAATTCGACTGGTTCTTTACCTGGCACAAAGGTCACACTCTCCCCCTTTTCGTCTATCGGCACCTCTACTAAGTCGCCCTCTTCTACCACATCCGATGGGAATGACACGTAGGCCTGGACCACGGTCTGACCAGCGCGGGCACCCGTGTTAGCCACTTGCACTTGCACTTTAGCCATCTCTTCATATAGCGACGGATTTCCACCAAGGCCGCCTCCTGCTTCAGACGGCTGTCGCGGCAAGTCATAGCCGGCGGGGTATAGTGTATAATTTGCTGCGGCTGTGCCATCCAGCGAGGGCAGATACGAGTAGACGTACTTGCTTAGCGCGTGGAAACCTTCCGGGAAAAGCACATTTTCGTTTACGGGTGGGTGAGTATCATACTCTGGTGGGGAGACTGGGTCTTGCGGTCGTGACTTGGGCAGTCGGGATTTCCATTGCATCGACTTAATGGACAGCTTGGACAGCTCGAAAGTGGTGTAGGAGAGACCGAAGCCGAACTCATATCGAGGCGTGATGTTAAATTTGTCGAAGTATCGGTAGTCAATGTACAGCGCGTCCAAGAAGTCAACTTGCGGCACTGGAGCATTGTTTTCATATAGCACTTGTGCCCCTGGTCCGTAGTCCTCCAGACTCTTTCCAACCGTATACGGCAGTCGACCGCTCGCGTCAACATCACCAAACAGGACATCCACTAGTGCATTGCCGCTTTCTTGACCGGGCAGATGAGCAAAGAGCACCGCATCTACGCCTGGGAGATCAATCCATGACTCCACGACGACCGGGCCGACGGCGTGAACAACCACCACTGTCGGTCCCGGACAGTTGCTAGCCACGGCTTGAATCAAGGTGTCGCCTCCCTTCTGCAAGAATAAATCATTACGATCACCGTGAATTCCCCCGGCAGTGATATACCCCTCGCCGGAATCTGCGTTGGCGAACACAAGGCACAGGTCTTTATCTTGAACATTCACGGGCATCACCATATTCTGCAGATATGGGGTTATCTCGACTTCGGTTTCCCAAGCACCCTGCAAAGCCTCCAGAGGACTCACAAGGAAAGGAAATTCCACGGTCCCACTGCCCCAGCCTGACGCCAATGTCCCCTGACTGCATCCACGATCGGGGCAGGCATTTGGTCCTAAGGCCGGGCCAGCATCGTCACCATAGATCCCAATGCGATAAGGACTCGGTGGGTTACGAGACAGCGGTAGGGTATTATTGTTGTTCTTTACTAGGACGATGCCTTCCGCTGCTACTTTTCTCGCGATGTCCCCGTGTCCTGCGCCAGCATCCACGTACTTGTTAACAATTCCCCATCCTCCATCCTGATCACCTGCCTCGACACTGCCTTGTTGCCACCAGCCGGTTTGGTCATCCGTCCAAGAGGAAAAGTTGGGACCGCCCTCCCCGTCTGGCGGTGGCCGATCCCATTGGTCCTGTCCCAGATGATACCATGCCGCCACGATACGGGTCACCATGTCGTTCAGTCGCTCCATGGGGATAGACGTGTTGAGCACCGCACGGGTCAGTTCACTGCCCCACAGGGACTTTCCGTCCGCCCAGTGCAAGCCGTCGCCCGGCATGCTCATGTCCAGCCCACCCAATGCGCTGTTGATCCCCGATCGTTGAGCCAGCCAGTCGGACTGCACAAACCCCTGGAACCCCAGCTCGTCTTTGAGGATCCCATTCAGGAGTTTGCTGTTTTCGCAGGCATGACTGTTGTTCACCATCTGGTATGCACACATGACACTGGCTACGTCCGCGCGGATACTTTCGGCAAAAGGCCATGCAAACACCTCATGCAAGGCACGATCGCCAACGTTCGATGATAGCGCGGTCGGAATACCCCATTCAAAGGGTTGTCGAAAGTGTTCCTGCTCGTTCATCACGAAGTGTTTGGCGGTAGCCATGACGCCATTACTCTGTATGCCCTTGATCGTCTCTGCGGCAGCAACTCCCTGCAGCACGGGATCGGAACCGAAGGCCTCCCAGTTTCGTCCACCTGCGGGCATCATTCCGAGAGGCCCCATTGACGGTCCGAGAAGGACATTGACGCCCTTCAAGCGTGCCTCCAACCCCATCGCAATCCCTCGTTCCCGAATTAGGTCGCGATTCCAGGTGGCACCCGTAGTCAAACCAGGTGGGAAGGCTGAAATGTGATCCGCGTATCGTATTCCCATCGGCCCGTCTTGTAAACACAGGGAGGGGAAGTGGACAGATTCGGCCGGCCCTAAGTATGTAAGTAAATGTTTGGCGCACACAAGGATAAAACCATACCCGTATTACCCACACAGAGTCCCATCCGCCAACCGGTCCCAGTCGTGATGTTGACCTTTTCGATGAGGGTCATACTCCCAACCAACAGCGCCGCTTTCTGATAATCCGCTGCCCATTCCTTTAAGGCTCCACCCCGCGGAGTAGGAAACCATGATTCTGCCGGAATCATTGACTATGGCTCGTCAGCACGCCCCACTATATCCCCATGCAATCGTTCTGTAAGCGGCGGGGCGACAACATACATAATCCAGCTCGTCCCCAACCTGCTTCGACCATGCAAGACTCAGGAATACCAACACCAGGAGAACCAAGACCACCACAACCCCAATCAGAGCACGCCACCAATATTTTGAGTAATAGACCGTCCGCCAACCTGTCCGACCATCGCGTGTCCGTTGTAGTAACCCCTGCCTCTGTCCCCTTTTCACCGCGACACCGTATCCGTCCGAATCGTCGTCGTCGTCGTCATCCACGCCGTCATATTGTCGGCTTGCGGACAGCAACTCCAGCTCTGCCTCGGCTATACTGTCGAGATACGCTTCGACATCGCCAGATTTTCGCACGACGGGAACATAGGCGGCGGCCTGATTACTGCGGGTTCCGTTGCGGTCAACGCGACGGAGTTTAATCTCGGAGTCGTCCTCGCCATCAGACGGGTCGGAGAGGGGAAGAGAGTCAGCATCCGAGCCGTATTGTTTGTCGTTGAGTTCTTCGGGGATCGATTCGTGCAATGGAGTGTACCGCTGAGAGCTCTTAGCGGATGATGGTGCGTCCCGGAAAGGGGGAGGAGGCATGATGGTTAGGCGCGAGGGAGCATGGAGAAACGAGTGTAAGAAGACAAAAGGAAGCAAGAGTTAACCGAACGTCGGTACTTGACCTCCGCACATGGGACGAAAAGGAGAAATATGATGGAGTGTGCAAAACCCGAAACAGTAATGATTGTTCACTGCCGCCAAACGGGCCAGACCCTGAATGGGCCAATCAGAGGGCGGACATCTCGGAGATTACGCCATGAGGGTCGATCCTCTTGGTTGGTTTAATTGGGATCAGTAACTGCATCAGACAAAGATGTCGAGTATTTCTTCTGGCAAGCATCCGGAATAAGGAAAGAAGGGAAAAATAGAGGGATAAAAACTGGCCATGGTGAAAGAAGAGAGGGAAATCCGGGGAAAACAGCGCAAGCGTCGGAGACATTAAGTTTGCTCCTTTTGGGTTATTCGATGCAGCCTTACTCATTCCGTCCTAGTGCTGATTCCTAATTAGGTCTGGTGCGTTGCTTCTGCATTGGACCCTGGAAACAACTGCTATATAGTCGGTAGTAATATAGAGTATATAAGATATTGCTCACAATCCAGTTTCTATGGTATACGACACTAAAATCTAGCTGAAGTGAAGTAAGTGTAGTGTTCATAAGGTAGTCGGAATATATTTTCATGTGACAAACGGATGCCGGTGGCTTTGTGGCCGGGTCATAATCACTTCAACCGGTGGCCATTGTATCCTAGACCGTTGTCGAACAACAGGAGACCTTCTTCGGAGAAATAATTGATCTCTGTTTTTCTTGCCGGTTATGTTTGGTGATCGCTCTTTTCTTCGTGTTAATATGGCAGTGTTGAGCGTCGGTTATCGCTTCGCGGACCCCTTCCAGGCTCATCCTCATAATGTGTTTTGCTTCTCATCTGGGAATCCTCAGCCCGCTTGGTCTGGTCCTGGGCCTTCGTGGTAGCGGATCGCCCAGCCTGTCGAGATCTATTCGCCTCCTGGAATTTCCGTCCTTCTTCCTGGTTTTGAGCGCGCTAAGCCGCACGCGCTGTCGCTCGTTCGGCCTTCTGACACTCACCCGCAACAAGAGTGATGGCTGATTGCAACTTGCGCTCTTCCATTGTTTGCTTGTGTCGATCTCATTTGGCAAGAAAAATGAGTTATCTTACTTGAATTGCTGAAATTGTTCGAACAGCCGAGTGGCGCGACCAGTTCGACGGCGCAAACGATTTGAGCAGTTCAATCAAATCAGGTATGGATGCTAATAGTACAAATCATAATGATATATACTAAGCATTCTCTACCGCACTTGGCGGATACCATCCAATCTGGTTAGTCGGCCACTGCAGCCAGACCCGTTGTTGCTCATTGAAGGACCGGTAGATTTCGCCCATAACATGTTCCGGCCAACACTTTACAAACCAATAAGAATTCAACTGTTGCAGCAAAACGAGGAAGTAGGATAGCAGAAGCAAGGCAGGCCATTTTCGTTGTTGAAGATCGAACACAAAATCATCCGGCAGTTGATAAAGCCACTGGAATGTTTTGGCGCATCGCTCGCCCCTGCTGATATCTGTCTTTCCGTAAACATGATGGAAGGCGTTTGTCAGACAAGTGAGAACGTGTACGTAGACGGCATGCTGAATACCACCAGCAGTATGTTCCATCTCAATCAATTGCTCACACTCCTTGAGTCTCCTTTTCCATTCAGGCCAGATGTTTTCGTGATATAACTGCGGCTCGCCTTGGAGTAATCTCTCTCTAGTTTCCGACCTAGGGCTGGAGACTGGATCGACATAGAACAGGTCTCGCGACACCTCAGTTATAGATCGGATTCCTCGCAGTAGTGTGAGCCATTCTGCACGGTCGGAATCACTGAAGGCAAGATATTCCCCATCTCGGGGCCCTTTTGCTAAAGAGCATAAACATATCAATACCGAGCTGCTATACACCGCCTGGCATGTACTTTCATTCAGTCCAGCTATTGAGGAGCTCACCAGGGTGAGTGCAGTATTGTAATGATGGTCGCCTTCCAAGCTCCGCCCATGTGGTGCATCCATGCTCGACGACCGAGTCATGTGGTAGCTCGCAAAAGCCAGAAGCAGATGTAAGATATACTGATAGCGAAACCCTATTTGCGGAAGAGCTACTTGGAGTAAATGCAACCCCTCGTCATCATCGGATAGGGTTATCGAGGTAACTGACAAATAATGATGGAGTAGCGCTAGGTCAGTCGTATTGAGCTGCAATTGAGAATTAGTAGGCGTGAGAAGGACCTCAGCCAACGCTGACTTGGCGTTGGCTGTCTCCCTAGCGGTAGCTGGTCGCCGCTGATATCTTCTTTTCGGCAATTTGAAATCCGTCTTGGAGGACGATATAAAGGTAATGCTATTATAAGGTGAGGGTGCCGCGCGTGCCACTAGTGTTGAACATGTTGAACCTGTGGATGCTGTTTCTGACGGAGCAGTCGGCGGGACAGTGAAGTCGCAATTGATATCGTGGCTAATGCATTGCCCGCATGCAGGGTGGACTTCATCGCACTAGGGACGATTAGTAAGTCTTTGGGAATCTATCTGGTAATTGTCGTATTCGCATTGCACACTTACTTTGATTTTGCGCCGTTTACAATTTCCACATCCGTTACGGGATTTCCGATGAGATCTGCGGGACCATTTTGTCCGCCTCGCCTCCATCTTCTAGAAGCTGACCATTTGAAGGAAAAGGATTGGAAAGTTTGAATGTTGTGAACAAGACCAAGGCTGGGAAACGTTCACTCGGTTGAAAAGTCACAGTTGCGATGGAACTGAACCTGAATGGATCCACGCATCCTCAAACAGGCAATCGGCACGATTCCATTTCGGGCATAGTCGCTACCGTATTTTTAGAGGGTTACGGAGTATATGGAATTGAATCATTTCACGACAATAACCATAAAGGTCAACCTAAAGTCCTTTACGTTTGTATTTGGTGGTTGGTATTAAGCCTCTGCTACTACTATTCATGTCCTTCAGAGATAGATTAAAACAATGCCGTTGAGGTTAAGCACTAATGGCTCCTTTTGTGGTAGAAGAGGACGGATGCCAAAGGCTACGTACAGATACCGCCTAAGATAAAGGGAATGAAATGTAAGCTGATAAGACTATAGAGGATGTGAGCAACGGTCACTGCGCGAAAAGAGCGACAAATACAAAACCCGCGGCTTTGTTAGGCCGATCCTCATAGAAAACGATTTGCGTGCCATTGACCACAAGCTCATAGCCATGCTCAGTGCTCATGATCAGGAGGAATCGGTAAACGTGTAAGAAAAATAGACATGGAATGGTCGAAAGAGCCTACCAGCGTGATATGGGTATGTGACAACAGTTGCGTACTTCTGTGCTGCAAATCTGCGGCTATCGTTCTCGTATAACATGCCATTAACTCCCAATTCTAGACGTAAGCATAAAACAAGCGGGATGCGCAGACTATGGTTCTCTGGCGGCTGTTAACCTTTGAAAGGATATTCTTAGGGCTCCATGGTGGGGTTACCGTATATGGAACTTATCCGTATTTGTGCTTTTTCCCTTTCTGGGAAAGGCCCGCTTCGAAACCAAATCTTCAGATATTCTACGAGAAAAGAGAAACAAGATGGGTCCGTGGGAAAATAGTTTCGTGAGTGAGGTCATGGCAGCGCAGATCTCTCTTAGGCAGACGTGGCTCTCATCCATGCTCGAATATAAAAAGCCCCCGTGATGAATCGTTCCGATCCAGGACTTATCATCCTCACCCATCATGCTTGGCCTCATCTCCCTAGTCCTGGCAGCTAGCCGACTTACCACTGCACTGGAATGCAAATGCGTAAGGGATACCCTTCTTAAATGACGCCCAAGTATAAAAGTTCTCACGCGGCCTAGTCCCCATCTGATCCATGCTGGCCATCCGACTCGGAATGGGCTTCCCTCAACGAAACGATCTCGGGTCACCTTATTCGAACAGTTCCCCTTGCAGCAGTATGCTATCGGACCGAGTCCGTCTATAATCCTGAGGCTTGCACTACTGTTCTCGCAAATTGGTCAACTTCCGCCTTTCATTCTGCTGATCCAGCCAGTATCGATGACCCCATGTGGGCGAATAATAGCTGTAATCCCATATACTCCAATGGCACGAGTCTCACAGGTAATATCCACGCAGGTGAGAAGGGTTGTTCAATTGGGAATTATCCACCGTTTGTAGTGAACGCAACGGAGCCTGGCCATGTGCAAGCTGCGCTGAAATTTGCAAGGAGATGGAACCTGCGGTTAAATATTAAGAACACGGGACATGGCTCCGAAAGAAGGTGGGTTTTACTATCTATTTCTATACCATCACTTCCTGTCTTTCTTAGGTTGGCTAACTTTGACCTTTCTTTTAGCACGGCCCATGGAAGCTTGTCGTGCGTGAATCCCCCTCATCCCATGAGATAGATACACATATTTAACGTTTCCATAGGATCTGGACCCATAACCTGAAACAGATCCAATTTCACGAGAACTTCCAGCCTCAGTCATGCAAGACTCGAACAAGGCTAAACGAAACTCAAATGGCAGCCACCCTAGGAGCGGGGGTACAAGATGGAGAGCTGTTCAAAGCGATGTCGAAGCACAAGGCCATCGCAGTAGGCGGAACCAATGCTGTATGATAACCGTCTAGTACTCCTGGGATGGAAACCCAGCTCACAAAAATGAATAGGACGTTGGCGTCGTGGGATGGGCAACTGGTGGTGGCCATGGCCTGGCTACCGGCAAATACGGCATGGGTGCCGACAACATCATCGAGGCAGTCATCGTAACGCCCGCAGGTGAAGTGGTTACAGCTAATGCTTGCCAAAACAAAGATCTCTTTTGGGCCATTCGTGGTGGCGGCGGAGGGACATTTGGTGTCATACTGAATGTTACTCTGAAAGCGTACCCCATGCCATCAGTGACCCTCGTAGATCTGTCAATGTCAGCTAAGAATGGAACTCGTCCGTCGAGTTGGTATAGATTTGTTGCCCGGGCCCACGCATACTTGGACCTCTTACAAGAAGCGGGCGTTCATGGGTACTATACGATGGGTGGAGGATCTCTGGCACTGCAAGGCGCTCTGCTCATTTATGATACTAAAAATGGGACAGTGGAGAACCTTCTTGCGCCGATGCGAAGGTTCTTTGATGCTTCTAATGCAACAGCTACCTCAAGTCTCATGCCGCTTGTAACATTACCGTGGTATGAACTTGTCGAAATGATGCCTACTACCGAATCTGTAGGCACGAAGCAAAGTGTCAGAGCATCTCGGTTTATCTCACGGAAGGTAGTCAAGGATAATATCGAATTATTTACAGAGACCCTAGAGGCAATCACCTCTCACCCGGGTCCTCTGAACGTGAGTACCCTCTTTCACTCCCCTTTGCTTTTCAAAACTCTCAGCTAAGACGATAAATCACATAGGATGGAGTCTCGCCTCCATCAATTTCAGGAACCATGACTGGTAGCAGGACGCCTGTTGACAACGCCCTAAACCCCGCCTGGAGAGACTCTGTTGTCCATATTATCACTTCTCAAAGCTGGGACGAATCCCTACCTCCCGCAGTGGCTGAACAGGTAATCCACAATATGACGTACCAGAAAGGCTATGCATTGCGACAACTTGCGCCTGATACGGGTGCCTACTTCAATGAGGTGAGCATGCAAGATCTCTGCCGACTCAACTATGCGTTTGTTGCTGATGAGAATATTTCATACGTAGGCCAACGCAAACGAGCCAAATTGGCAGCGGTCTTTTTTCGGTGATCACTATCCTAGACTCCAATCGATCAAGCAAATGTACGACCCAGAGGGTCTACTCTGGTGTCGTCAGTGTGTGGGAAGCGAGAGCTGGACGGAACAGGAGGATGGGAGGCTCTGCCGTGCCTTTTAAGAGGGTTGTCCAGTCGAAGATCAACTTTAGAGTATTTACGATTGATACTTATCTTGGAATTGTAGCCTAGATCTGCTGTGTTAACGTATACTCGTGAAGCTATAGAGATAGCCTAGCTGGCAAACAAAAAATCATCGTATTTTAGACATTAATCCAGGCATAATCCAGTGATTTTTCATGTTGTCGCTTATTCCAAAGCCCTAAAAATGCTTTGTATGGCTCTGTTAGCCAAAAACAATAGTGAAAAGGAGAGAGAAAAGCACATAAATCAGAATTATACATCACATGACCACTTAGATCACTTCTACCAGCTGACCCTGTCCTTTGAGTTAGACTCTTAAATAATGAGGTAGAGTTGATTAATTGATATACTTCTGTTACTAGTATTTGTACCAAAGACACTAATAGACTAGTTAGAATTTCTGAGGTCCAATCACTTGCTCCTTTTCCTATGGTTCATGTTGATCTTATTGCACTAAACTAGGACCCAAAGACCGTCATACTGGTAGGACCCACCCAGATACGACATGACAAACAACATTGATGCACATAACCCTGATGCTCATTTGGAACTAAACAAAGGAAATTAAAATATCAAATGCTCCATGGTATAATCATACAAATCATAACGCAATTACAGCTTGGACACCTGGCCCGCTGACGAAATCTCGTTGTACAACAAGCTGGTCAAGAAATCCGCATAATCCTCGCCCGTCACCTGGCCGGCGAAGTAGCGGGCGGCCAGCTGGTACTTGTTGCCCTTGGGGCCCTTCTCCGCCAGGCTGTCGGCCTGCTCCTTGAGCAAACGCAGCGCATATGCCTTGTCGACCTTCTTGCCCTCGGACGTGGTGACGCCGTGGTAGGTCCATTGCCAGAGCTGACTGCGAGACACTTCGGCGGTGGCAGCGTCCTCCTATTTGGGGGTTAGCTTGATATTCTTGAGAGTCTGCAGAGAATGGGAAAGAAACGCACCATCAGGTAGTTGATGGGGATACATCCGACTCCACGGAGCCAACCTTCCATGTACGAGAGACCGATGTTCAAGTTCTTCCGGATACCCTCCTCGGTGATCTTGCCGGGCACGTTGGTGTTCAAGAGATCATTGGCGGTGACATGGGCGTCCTCGCGGCGGATGAAGAGCTGGTTGGGCGTGGGCATGTGCTTGTTGAATACCTCGGAGGCGATCGCGGCGAGAGCTGGGTGAGCCACCCAGGTACCGTCGTGACCAGCACGAACCTCACGCAGCTTGTCGGCGCGCACGCTCTCCATGGCCTTGTCGTTGGCAGCCTGGTTGTCCTTGATGGGGATCTGAGCGGCCATACCACCCTGTTTCGGTTAGCATGCTTCGCGCATGACTTGCGGATGCTGGGGATGCTTACCATAGCGTGAACGCCACGACGGTGGCAGGTCTTGATCAACAGTCTCACATAGGCATCCATGAAGGGCACAGTCATAGTGACATCAGAGCGATCGGGAAGGACAAAGTTGGGGTGCTTGCGGAATTTCTTGATGAAGGAGAAGATGTAGTCCCAGCGACCGCAGTTCAATCCAGAGCTGTGTTCACGGAGTTCGTAGATAATCTCGTCCATCTCGAAGGCAGCGCTAATGGTCTCGATCAAGACAGTACCACGGATGGTTCCGCGAGGCATGCCAATGTAATCCTGGGCCAGGTTGAAGACGTCGTTCCACAGTCTGGCCTCCAGGTGGGACTCCATCTTGGGAAGATAGAAGTAAGGCCCGAACCCGCGAGCCACCAGCTCCTTGGCGTTGTGGAAGAAGTAGAGACCAAAGTCGAACAAACTACCGGAGATCGGCTCTCCGTTGACGGTGAAGTGCTTCTCATCCAGGTGCCAGCCACGGGCACGGGCGATCAACGTCGGGAGGGTGCGGTCGGTGCGCAGTTTGTATTCCTTGTTGCCCTGCTTGAAGTCGATCTGGCGACGGATGGCATCGTACAGGTTGACCTGACCGTTGATCATGTTTTCCCAAGTCGGGGCGCTCGAGTCTGTATCCACGGTCAGCGTGTCTCCCACAGTGGTGTTCCGGCGAATGACATACCCTCAAAATCAGCCATGTAGGTCCAGACATCGGCGTTCAGTGCATTCACCACCATCTTCCGGTCCGTCGGGCCGGTAATTTCAACACGACGGTCGACCAGACCGGGAGCGGGAGGAGCACCCTTCCAGGCGTCATTCTCACGGATGTGCTTGGTCTCTGGGAGGAAGTCGAGGAGATGACCCTTGTCGAGCTCGGCCTGGCGGTCAATCCGGCGCTGGAGGAGAGCTTTACGGGTCGGGTTGAAGGTGCGGTGCAGGATCGCCAGGAAGGCGCAAGCTTCCTTGGTGAGGATCTTGCGGGCGTCGTTGGGGATGGCGCCCAGGATGGCGACATCCTTGAGCTGCACGTCGATTTGACTCATGATTGTAATCCTTGTTCTTGTCGAGGTATGTAGCTAACGAACAAGTGTACGAAGACAAATTGGAAACAGACAAAGAGAAAAAAGAAGAAAACCAACAAGCGAGGTACGACAAACGGGTATATAAGTACAATCGGCTGGCCCAATGGAGCCTACGTCAGAACCATGGACAACCGCGGCTGATGGGAAACTCTGGTTCAACCTGATAGGCAGGAGCTACCATTTTGAACGGTAACGCAGTGTATTGTAATTCAGCATGCTGCAGAATCTCTTAATTGTCCATCCATTGTGAATGGACCTGCGATAGGACAGGAACCAGTCACTGGCCACCATTGATATCGATATCGGCGAGGATGAGCGGAAATTTCCTGATCGGGATGCAACTGGGGGAGCTTCCAGCTCCATCCCGTGACTTTGCCGCGGAGAACCAGTAATCTTACGGGTAATACCGATACACGATCAGGGCTACCTGTCGCTCTCGGCCGACATTCCCCACGACCGATTAAGATTCCCCTCATCCGGGGGCCGCCGCATACCGATAAGCTCTTTATCAATATTAGAACGCACGATGACTACAATGCTATACATATATCCGCCTCGCTACTGTGAGAGAGCAGGAATTTACGTTATTTGCCAATTCCATGGCCACCCGTTCTTACCGAGTCGAGTCGATCATGACCACGACAGTACCGTTTGATACTGTTTCCACACGCTCCTGACCTGGTCGCAGGAACTACCGAGGGATAAAGAGAATAAACTCCCCGCACATCCGAATCTTCCACTCAACAGCCGCGGCCTTCCCGAAACGTCACTATGATTTGCTGCAACCACGAAAAGCGTGTCTTGCCTCAGGCTGCCGAGTGATTCCGATGCGGTCGCGCTACACGATAAGATAACCTAATTGCACCAACGCGACGGAGTTCCGAGTCGAGGCGTTGAATTTATATCTTTGGTTCGGTTGACCAACACAACGTGTAAACGCGACTACATTGGATCTGAATTCTAGTAATACTCAGCTATACTCCTATCCTACAATACTCATCAACTACAAATAGATCATGGAATACTTGTCCATTCGCCCAAATGGGATGAGGGAATGGCATGTGATCCTCTGAGCATGTGATGTTGTAGCTTGTGAATCATCATCTTTCACCCTCAGATCCCGGTTCTCTCCCGACAACTCGTCCAAGGATCGGGATGACACGGGCAGGCAAATCCTCTACTGTGCTCTGGTTGACCGAAAGGACTACCCGAAACTTTGGAGCTCTGCAGAGCACGGACAACGCTAAAATGAATTCATTGGTATCTAACAATTCTATGTCATATCCGCTTGCCGGGGTAAAGTCTAGACCGTTTCAATATATCGCCGCACCTCCCTAGAGCATGGTCAGTCTACAACGAAAGCGAGATGATACTAGCAACACCAAAAACATACCAATCGGTGACGGCCTCTTCCCATAGGCGTACTTCATGTTCCCGGGTGCCGCCAAAATGGTCGACGAAAGCATCCCCAAACACCTCCCGTGCGACACTGCCCTTGCGCGTAAATGCGGCGACCGCTTCCTTGAGGGACTTGGCCAGACGCACCCCCTGGTCGCTGCCACCCCCCATCTCGTCCCCTTTAGACAGCGGGGGCACCGGGATCTCCAGCTTCTTCTCCACGCCCCGCCATCCCAATGCGACAATAGCCGCCATGACATAATGCGGATTGGCATCTGCCCCGGGGACTCGCACTTCTAATCGCGTGGCCTTCGGGCTGCCCGTTGGCGGCGTAATCAATCGAATAGAGGCCGCCCGATGCTCCAGGCCCCACGAGACCGTGACGGGGGCCCAGAAATTCTCAACAAGCCGTTTGTAGGAATTGACGGTCGGCGCAAACATAGGCATAATATCAGGGAGACCCGTCAGAACGCCTGCTAAGAAATATCTACCCAAGTCGGACAGATGAGCGACATCGGGGTAAGGTGGAGATGGGTCCGGGGTATCGCGCAGAAAAGCGTTCTTTCCATCACTGGTAACGAGCGAAATATGCATGTGGCCACTATTACCAGGCAATCCCTGACGCGGTTTGGCCATGAAAGTGGGTGTGATACCGTGCTTGGTTCCGATTGATTTGACAACATACCTGTGTTACGGTTAATATGGCTCAGATCGATTTCATAAATGACTTACTTGAAAAGTCCTGCTTTATCTGCCATCTCCTTGGCTTCTCCAAATTGTAGCGCCTAACAACATCAGCATTGGCCGGGCAAATTCCGTGTAGAGCACTCACAGCTTCGAACACACCGGGCCCACTTTCTGTATGCCATCCTTCAATGTCGCATTTGAATTGCTCGCACGCATCGAAAATGCCATAGTAATAATCCTGGTTATGAATAGGGCGGGTCAAACTATACCCGAACATCCCCTCGGTCAGGGAAGGTAATGCTTCAACGGGGTTCTCTCTCAAAAAGGTCGCCGTGGAAGACGCGCTGCGCTCGGGTGATGAATGGGATTCTGGTACACGAAATTGATAAAACTCATACTCCGCTGAAAGAAGTCAGCATGTCCATATCTCCAAGGAGGATGCGGCGAGTTTACGCACCCCCAGCCATCGCCCGATACCCGGCCGCCTCAGCCTTGCCCAGTGCGGTCCTTACCAGACCTCGAGGGCATGCACACACGGGTTCCCGAGTATCGGGATCGTGGAAACTAACGAGGAAAAAAGGGACGTTGTTCTCCCAGGGAATGCGACGGAAGCTGCTCAGATCTGGAATGGCAACAATATCCCGATAACCGTTCTCCTTGTTACTGATGGCCAACTCCTTGAAGTATGTCTGATCGTGCATGTCCCACCCGAAAATAACAGAGCAAAATCCAAACCCTTCTGACACGATCGAAAGGAACTTTTTTTTAGAGACGAGCTTCCCGCGAAGCATCCCATCGACATCCACACCTGCCAACTTGACACGACTATCTCGCTGTAGGATCTCGGCGACATTGTCGAGTGTGACTTCAGGGGTGGATACGGAGCCCATATTGGAGCTGGCAGTGAAGCAACGTCAGTTAAATATAGGGATGAAAGTGGTCGGAAGACATGAGCCTACAAACAGGGGAGAGTCGCGGTCAAGAAGGTGTGGGCGGAACGAAGGAGCCACAGCGGGTGATCTGTTATCGGCGCCTTATCGTCATGCGGATCAAATGACCGCATAGGAGATAAACTGCTTCCTTGCCCATTGTCCATTCACATCCTAATAATCTTTGTTCGTATGGGCCCAGTATGACCTAGAAGCCTGGTCGGGGCCTTGCGCTCTTCATGCTTGTCATCCTGGAAGGAAGATGATACCAGGAGAATCCTCAATCTTCCGCCCTTCGTTATCAGTTTATCTCAAAGTCACTTGATGTCACTTGATTCCACAACAGCTTAGATAATAACCTGTGGGAACTGCCCCGCGTTTCGTGTTGTCACCAGCTGCTTCTTCAATTGATCTACTGTGACAGTAAACCTATCTTTGCGAATCGATACTCATTCCTTCCGTTGGACTCTAGTCGGGTCGGGACTGTCAACCACAAAGTTATCTCCGTAAGCGTGAGTCTTACAATCTACTTATGACATCATCCAGAAGTCCGATGTCCCCGCCGAGGATAACTACTCACTGAGAATCGCTTGCTAGCAGGAATACGACATAATGGCTACTCTAACAGGCCGTCTTCAGGGCAAGAATGCTATAATCACTGGTGCTGCAGGGTGAGTCCCAATACGCAATTTCTTTCCGCAATGTACTAATATAGTGTAGAGGGATCGGTCTCGAGACTAGCATCCTCTTCGCCCGCGAAGGTGCCAATGTCCTCATGGCCGACATCTCTGCCCCTGCCCTCGAGAAAGCCCTCGCCAAAGTGAAGGAGGTTGTCCCCAATGCCCCACGAGTTGAAACTGTCAAGTGCGATGTTTCCAAGGAGTCCGAGGTACAAGCGATGGTGGAATCTCAAGACAGCTGGGGCGGAACTGACGTGATCTTCAACAACGCTGGTATTATGCACGCTGACGATGCCGACGCCGTGGACACACCAGAGAAGATTTGGGATTTGACACAGAACATCAATGTGAAGGGAGTGTGGTTTGGATGCAAGCACGCCGTGCTCAGTCTCCGTCGTCATAAGAAGGCTAAGGGTAGCATTATCAACACAGCTAGTGTAGTTGCCTTAGTGGGTAGTGCCACTCCTCAGCTGGCCTACACTGCCAGCAAGGGCGCGGTGCTGGCCCTGACCCGTGAACTAGCCATTGTGCATGCTCGGGAGGGATTCCGCTTCAATGCACTGTGCCCCGCCCCGCTAAAGTACGTTCTGCATTAGAATTGAGCTTGACTGATAATTATGCTGACGGTAATAGTACCCCGCTCCTGCAGGACTGGCTAGGCGATGATAAGCCTAAGCGGTTCCGTCGTGAGGTGCACTTCCCGACCGGACGATTCGGCGAGGCAATCGAGCAAGCGCATGCAGTCGTTTTCCTTGCCAGCGACGAAAGCAGCTTCGTCAACGGCCACGACTTTGTTGTTGACGGTGGAATGTCCAAGGTATGTGTTTTGAAATCACGAACTTGCTCAGAAGGGTAGCTAACTGCATGATAGGCATACGTCACCCCCGAAGGACCAGCCACCCCTGCCCCCAAGAACTTGGGTCACTAAATCCGCTTGTTTATGGTAATTCCACGATTGTCTATGAAGTTCTTTACTTCCTAATGAAATAGAAGTTCTACTTGAACACCTCCATCCAGCCCGTGATATAGCAGTTATCGTCCGTTCCGGACTTCATGAAGTCAAATTAAGCTGCCGCTAGCCGACTTGGTCATCCCAGAACAGGGCGAATCCCAAAATTAATGTCGCAGGTTGCGGTGACATGCTCCGTAATACAGTCCTAGTGCGTGCATTACATGTCTATGGAGTCCCTTGGCATAAAAAACCTTGACCTGAGATCGATCCAGTATATGGATTCGAGAACAAATTAGGTATTATCTTTAACTCAATCCGATATGTAGCATCCTCTCGTGTCATAATTCGTCTATCTCAATTGGCCTTCTCCTTATACTTTCAAGCACAGCGAAGTATGAAATCTACGCGATCTCGGCTTCAATGATCATCTCATACTCCTGAGGGTCAGGCCAAAAGTTGATAATCTTGAACCCAGCATCGGTTAACAGTTTCTCCCATGCACCTTGCGTCCGTTCGGAAGCTGACAGTAACGACATCATCTCCACGTCCATTGTGGTTTGGCTGATGCTTGCTCCTATTGGCGGAAGAACGATGTCGTATATGAGGAGCTTGGAGTAGCCTTTTACCATGGCGTTTCTGGTGTTCACGAGCAGTTGCTTCGCTTTGTCGTCTGGCCAGTCATGGAGAACGGCGTGCAGAAAGTAAGCACGGCTCCCTGTAGTTCTAGTATTAATACACAGATCTGGATTTCTGGACCGGAATGTCTCTCACCTTTCACAGGTTGGGGTAAGAAAAAGTCATGAGCCATAGCCGTGATCTTCTTGTCGACCTGAACATTGGCAATTACCTCTGGAAGATCTTGCAAAACTAGCGATCCAGCAGGGATGTCGGGATGCTTAGCAAGGACGTACGAGATGTCCGTCCCGGTGTTTCCACCAAGATCAACCACTAATGGAGATGCATCGTCCAGCTTGGCACCTTCGAGTAGGACGGTTGTATCGTAAACCTTAGTCCATGGCGTCTTCCATGCTGTCCAGGCTTCCATATGACCGGTGAAAGCTTCAAAATACGCGGGGCTTTTCTGCAATCGCCCGAAGAAGGTGAGGCCGTCCGGATCAGAGTCCGTGTAATTGTTCTCATTGACGTCCGTAGGCTCCTTGTAGGAGATCTTGGCCAGATAGGCCGGCAAGTTATGGCCAGCCGCAATGTATTGGTATGTTCTGATCAAGACGTCAGGACAGCAGATAGACTGATGACCGGGGAGGCATGCTTACGCTGCTTGGAGAGAGGCGCGGACCTTGGTGCTCTCGTCGCCGATAGCGTACGAGAACGCAGTCGGTTTGAATGTGTCTTCCGCTGATTCCTCAACCACGTTGAAAGCTGCTAGCAAGCGGAAGAGCCGTCCTGTACGCCTTCAGTGAGCTTTACGGCAATTATGCTAGCATGGGGTTAAAGGCTTACGCAACAGGTTTGTATCAACGGTGGGAGTGGTGAATTCTACCAACTCGTGGATAGACTTCTCACCCCCTCCAGCGCTTGTCCAAGATTTCCAAAGGCCCACGTTAATGCATATCTGCAGAGCGGCAAAGACAACTGGATGTTCAAAGCAGAAGCCCCAGGCGCGCTCATAGGGTGTTTCCAACCGGGCGAGCAGTCGACGTGCTGCAGCGCGCACTTGTAGACGTTCCACTTCGGTTCCGCCAAATGCCTCAGGATTAATTGCATCCAGAGCAGCAATAGTTTCTAAGATATGGGACCGCATAGTGCACTTTCTAATTTTGATTTCGGAGTTCAACTGAAGGAATCGATGACAATGTTGCACCAGGCCAGGGCGGACGAGGTGGGCGACGGTATATATGGGCCAACGGTCCCCATTTCGCGAGCAGCGCTAGGGCCAAGTGTCGAATCTCTGATGAAGCCAGCGGGGTGAACCCCTCAGCACTAACGAACAATGCCCCACAAGACTTCAAGATTTCCTGCGTTTGACTTGCTATTACGGAAAATAATTGGAAACCTTCGTCTCTGGACTAAGTTAAGAGAGCTCGCAGGATCATCGTTATGTACAATTCCCGAGGACGGGCCAATGTACTAATGTAGTCGGTTAAGCCCATTCGGGAAAGATCGCTGCATGTCGGGGCCACGCCACCACCAGTCTAGGCACCGATGGCAGCATGCAGGGGGTCAGTTCGCCGGATCGGCTGGGCCGCGCTCTGTCACTTGGGTCCTGAATAATTATGTCTATCCTGTAACGTTACAGGGCACCATGTCGATTTCTTGGCGTTCTCTAACTTTAGATCGGCAGCAGAAAACCAATGTCGCTCGAAGTACAGGTCATATCCCCTTTCATACTAATACATTAGAGGCCGCCATGCTGTGATCCTGGCGTACTTTGGCTTCGGAGCAGTAGCAGGAGACGGTGTCGCTCAATCTACAGGTCATAAACCCTTCTATACTAATACTGCACGAATGGCTGCATCGTCTCGTGTTGGGTACGAAATCTTTCTTCCTTCTCTCACCCCAATGACCTTTCACTTCTACTCGTGAATCTACTGTGGCCATCTTCGACATGAGCGCATACGGAGGTTTAGGGCCCATGACAAATGCGGTCCTTTGGGTGGAGGTCGTGGTCTTTGCTGTCTTCGCAGGGCTCAGGCTCTATACGCGAAAACACATTCTGAATGCGGTCGGCCTTGATGATTACCTAGTTGTACTTGCGTTGGTAAGAGAAATAGCCGTAACACAAAGCTACTTGGGCAAAGGCTGACGGGCGGCAGATTCTTCACATCCTTTACACCATTTTTGTCACCATCGCAACCCACTACGGTCTAGGGCGACTGTTTGCTGATGTCGGTGATCCGGTTATCTATTCCAAAGCCACCATGTATGAAGTGTTCAGCCAGGTAGCTGGTATCATGGTCATTGGTGTAGGTAAAGGAGCCGTTGGCACCTTCCTTCTGCGAATCGTGCGAAATAAAATTCAGATTTGGTTTATCTGGGGCTGTCTTGGGATCACCACTTTTATCACTCTGTTCGCCAGCATCACCGTTGTGGTACAGTGCTTTCCAGTCCAGAAGACTTGGAACCCAACTCTAGAAGGAACGTGTTGGCTCGACTTTTCTAAAGTGGGCTACACGGTTGGTTGTGAGTGCTGCATGATCTTGGATTCATGTATGAAAAAGTCTGACTTTTTCCAGCGTGGTTTGTCGCTGCCGACTTCTCCTTCGCGATTCTTCCATGGTTCATCATCTGGGATCTCAACATGAAGCAAAAGGAGAAGATCACCGTTGCCTGCGGTCTCAGCCTTGGAATCTTGTAAGCGTGGAAACCCCCACTAGCTTGGACCAACATCTGACTTGGAGACTCGAGCGCTGGAGTTTGTGGCATCGTTCGCACCGTAGCCCTGGCCGGCCTAAATGCATCTGAGTACATATGTACGTTCTCTTCACTCTCGCTAATATGGTAGAGCTGACCCAAGTCGAAGACGATACCGTGCCAATGCTCATCTGGTCCGCAACCGAAAGTTGCGTGACGATCATGTGCTCGTCGATTCCCGTCCTCCGTCCTCTCTACGTTCGCGTTAGGTACGGCACGAAGGATGAAGGCAGCTCTGGCAACACTTCCTACAAACTGCCATTGTACGGTAGCGGTCGCAAGTACGGCAGACTTTCGAAATCCGGCCTTGACCCTTCCGCCATCGAAACGATCGGCGGTTCCCTTCGGGCACCTGCTGGGGATTATCACAAAAGCAATATCAGCGACGAGCATATCCTTCCGGGCGCTGCAGGCATCGAAAGGACGGACGAGATTTCAGTCAGCTATGAGGCAGTCGAGAAGAAAGTCTAGAGAACAGCTCAAGTTGTCGAGAACGCCGATTGATGTCTGCTTGTCAAATTAGGCCGAAAAGAGAGCAACCTGAAACATGATGTCTGATGGTCGAGTATGGTTGATTGGAGGGGACTAAATTCATATCCAGTTAGGTACCTTAGCTGATAACTACGATGTGTCAGTCATCCCAGACAAGCGTCTGAAGTGTCCACAGCAGATCCTCCGTCCTCCATTAATTTCCCAAGCTCATTGAAGGAGGTGTGAATCCCTGCTAGGGAACTTATCCCCGGCTTGTGGTCATTTTCACAAAATGGAAAATGTAAAGGAATATTCTCCGCATGACTTCCGTATGGTTGCGGAATGATTGGCAGAGGAATATTTATCCGCCGATGCAGACTGCGTCGCGATCGAGTAGACCTCGCGAAAAGCCCGGAGATGAGCCGGAAACCCTAAGTTGTTTATGTACAATACTTGTTATGAATTTCCCCTGCTGGAAAAATGAAGTTTTTTTTTCCCAGTCTATGCGTCACAATCGGATTTACTATTCTCCCTCCTCCCTACCTGTGCAGTAGATGTATCACACAAATAGCCTGGAATAATAACAAGGGTGTCGTTAGTGCTCACTAGACTGGACACATATCCAGATCTTTAACTAAATCAATTTATAAAGTGTAACATTGCAAAAGATCGTCCATGTAACCTTTATTTAACCGGAAACCATATACTCCCAAGCCGTCCCAAGGCCCAAGCGCCTGGGCTGGCAATTCAAGGTTTAGAAACGTCTGAACGCGCTAGCACTATCTATTAAGGTCTGTGGCTTCTGGAGTCAAAGCCCCGGGGAAGCCACTCAAGGTTGATGAAATAGTCTGTGTCTGGCTCGGGTCTTCCACAAAAAGAAATTAGGGCTCACTCGGCTAAGTAAGGGATATGGGAGAGGTGTTGGTGGCAATTTAGACTACATAGACACGAATCATGAGGGCTGTGTTTCGGGAGTTATTGCATTAAGTTTCCTTTGGAAGTTTGAATAAGAGGTACTTTTGACGTGGGGGTAGAGAAAATATCGGAAATGAGGATACGAAGCGACGCGGGAGAAATATATCTTGTTTGGCTTGATCACGAGTCTCTCGATATGTCAGTGGAAATGACGATCACAACCTTAATACATATTAATTGACTAGTGTATAGCTGTTACAAAGCAATTGAGAGTTTAAACATCACGTCAGATATACAGTGATGGCGTTTTCTGGGGCCTTCCTGTGGCCTTTCTGTTGGGACTGAGTAAGATCACATGACCGTGACTAGATGCCTGCGTGCCTCAGGCTGAAAATCCATGCCTGGATGGTCGCGAGTTATGATTTTGAGCTACTAACGATCGGAGCATCAGTATAATTCAAGAAGCTGACTTTATATAGCCAGATTTTCTTATAGTTAATCGGTGTGTTAATCATACAGATACGGCTAAGCTCATATTTGAACCACAAGTCTGACAGTTTCGCAAGCAAGCCGTTGGTATCTGCCATGTAGCTCCGAGCCCTAGAAAGAGGACCCGAGTAGACACAAATCACGAATATTCGATTCCATGCCATTGTGCGTTTTCAGCACAGCTGTTAATTCCAGCATCTGTTAAATCCGAAGCTACCAACACGTCCAGCTCCAGCTTTAAATAAGGGTGGAGCCCTGAGCGGCACGGTTCCAATGATAGCTTCGGTATGAACCCACTCGGTGTACACCGGAGGCTGGAACCATCCGACCGAACTGGATCCAATGACGAAATAGCTCGCCTCTCAGCTATGAATGAGGTCATGAATGTATTTGTTCATGCCAGGCTTTTAAATATAGGTGTCCATTCATGTCACCCTCTCATGGTTGGAATTGACTTCCAATTACACCTACACAAGCATTGCAATTACTTCCCATCACAACAGCAAAATGTCCTCCGGCGTATCCTTTAAAACAAGCAACGGCGTCACCATCCCCGGTGTCGGCTTCGGTACCTTCGCTAACGAAGGCTCCAAAGGCGAGACGTACAAGGCCGTCCGTCATGCGTTGAAAGTCGGCTACCGTCACCTCGAATGTGCCTGGTTCTATGCCAATGAGGATGAAGTAGGACAGGCGATTAAAGATTTCCTGAAGGAAAACCCGTCGGTTAAACGGGAGGATCTCTTCGTGACGACGAAGGTGTGGAACCATCTGCATCGGTATGATGATGTTCTGTGGTCGTTGGAAGATTCATTGAAGAACCTGCAATTGAGCTACGTGGATCTGTTTCTGGTGCATTGGCCCATTGCCGCTGAAAAGGATGAGAAGCATCAGCCGAAGCTTGGTCCAGATGGAAAGGTACGTTATCAGTTTACCCAGAATATGTAACAACCACTAACAGCATGGATAGTACATCATCCTCGAAGACCTGACAAAGAACCCCGAAGAAACCTGGCGAGCAATGGAGAAGATCTACGAAGACGGCAAAGCCCGCGCAATTGGCGTATCCAACTGGCGTATCGAAGGCCTTGAGTATCTCAATAAGATCGCCAAGGTTAAGCCCCAAGTCAACCAGATCGAGATCCACCCCTTCCTCCCTAATACCGAGCTTGTCAACTACTGCCAGAAGAACGGCATCGTGGTTGAGGCTTACTCGCCCCTTGGATCCCAGAACCAGGTCCCGACCACGGGCGAGAAGGTGTCTGAGAACCCGACGTTGAATGCAATTGCTAAGCAGAAGGGCTGTACTTTGGCGCAGATTTTGATCGCTTGGGGATTGAAGAGAGGCTATGTGGTTTTGCCGAAGAGCTCGAACCCTGCGAGAATTGAGTCGAACTTCCAGTCGGTTGAGTTGTCGGATGAGGAGTTTAAGGCTATTAATGATGTTGCGGAGGGAAGGCATTTCCGGTTTGTCAACATGAAGGATACATTTGGTTATGATAATTGGCCGGAGGAGGCATGAAGAATGGTTTAATAAAAGTATTTTAGTTTTAGACACTTAGCAACGAACTGTGATGACCATTTTATTCTAAGTCTGGTAAATGGACTGGCAGAACTATTCCATACACGATCTAGATAAGGTAAAGAATTTCCAATGTCACCTCGAATTGGGTACGTTCCATAATTGGAAAGACCCTCATCTTAAGCTTCTGCTTGTATTACTGCAGACGGCGAGGAGATCCAATGATGAGCGTATTAAAGGTTTGTTAAATATGTGGGTGGCATGCGCTAGTATTTTCAGAGATCGCGTGGGAGTGTTATAAAGACGCCTTTCTTGTGACTTGTACATCCCATAGTGATGCTGGCTGCTCAAGTGGAAAATTAATAGCCTTTTGGAGTCGCAGGTGTATTGGATGGCAGATGCAAAATAGAGCACTTTCTTCAACTTGGCACGCAATAATTCCCGAGTTGATGGGTATGTGCTGCATATAGTTCGAACACTCACCGAGAAAGGTTTTAGGTACCATTATTGAATTGTGGGTGTTGAAGAGGGTGTTCAAGCTAAAGGAGAAAGTCCGGTCTGTATAAGGCGGTTAGCTGAATCTAAAATAGTAGGACAGTATAGCCCGAAAAACCAGGAGTTGTAGTCCGGTTATGCATCGCCGCTATTCATTATCGGTATCTCCCAGAAAGAAAAACAAGATCTCGTTTATCTGTAAACTATATTGGGAGTAAAAGCCATATGCAAGTCCGTGGAAGTATTTTACTAGGCTCTGGCCCAATGGATCAGATAGAGTTGGTAACCCCAACCACTTCTGGCTGTTACCCTTTTGATATAAAGTACGCTACACAATCCAGTCATTTCCAACAATGTTGTCACAGATGATCTTACAACAGCGCAGAACAAAACAGGACGCGATAAAGATGGATCGGATTTGGTTCCACGTGCGAATTGAGATCGAGGTTGTAGCCAAATCTGGGGCCAAGGAAGGGCCAGAACAATTGAGGCCGTTATAGTAATAAGCTTAGTCTTGAGTGGGTAAGTGGATCGAGAAGTATGTTTGCGAAAGTCACAGTATATCCTAGTACTAGTATCGTTAGACGAAGTTCAAACGCTGGTTACCATTGACCTGTCCATGTTGCGTTTAAACTTCACCTACTTACAAGAGGCGCATCAAATGACTCAAATGGCTGAAATTGATGCATCATCTGAAAAATCTGTTATGCTGGCTTTGGCTGATCTCTCAGAGGCTCACTGCAAGAAAAAAGAGGGTATATAAAGGCCGATGTAATGGTCCAGATTCCTCGTGGCTTGGATGGCTACACCGGAATTCTGGCACCGAATCTTACTCTTCTGCAAACCTCTCGCCCGAGAGGTACTCACCAACCTCCTATACTATGCAAAAGATACAGAAGCTCTGGAGTTCTATTAGGCGAAATGGTCCTCGCATAAACTTCCTAACTCTGCACTATGCCTACTTCCTCGTCGTGTGCCTCTTGTCGTCTATCGTGTTCTGGGCCACTTCGACCCCTTCCCGAAGTGTCCGATATGTTGATTCAGTGTTTTTCACGTTCAGTGCGATGACAGGAGCGGGGCTTAACACGGTCGATCTATCAAAGTTGAATACTTTCCAACAGCTGCTATTATTCGTCCTCATTGCAGTTGGTTCACCGGTAAGATTCAGCCACCCTTTTATTCCTTGATATCTGAATGGCTATCACATATGTGCCAAGGCCATGTCTTCCACAGCCTTCCATCTCTACTGCGTGTCACTTGCTTGATTGTTACTAAACTAGGAGGCAGATATTTGTATCTATTGGAGTCTTGCTCGTGCGCCGACGTGCGTTCGAAAAGCGATTCGGCAACTTCTTTCACGAGCAGGAATCTCAACTATCTAGTCGGTCTAGTTCTAGAACATCTGCCTTACAGCCGTCATTCCAGGAGACATGCCCTGAGGGGGCTATTCCCAATGCTCATATCCACCCCAAATCTAGAGCTGACTGCTTACAACCTAATTCAGCTGTCCAACCCAATCTTAGACGTCAATCCGACAGGCGTGGGGAAGAGGAGTCTCTCGGCCTACAGCGCAAGGAGGGCCGTAACTCTTCCTTCCATCACCTTACAAAGAATGAACGCCATAGATTGGGTGGTGTTGAATATCGAGCTGTTTGTTTGTTGGTGAGAATCGTTCCGATCTACCTCGTCATGTGGCAATTGCTTGGGGGGCTGGGCATAGGAGCCTATATCGCGACCAAGAAAGCTGTAACAACAGAGACAAACGGAGTTAATGCTTGGTACGTCTCCCTCTAGTGTGGATATGTCTGCCACATACTTCTGCAAGACTTACTCCGTTTCAGGTGGGCAGGGATATTCTTCGCTGTATCAGCATTCAACAATTCGGGCATGAGCCTTGTGGATGCGAACATGGTAAGTGTAGTATGGTCGCATGTTGTGAATCAATGTTGACCCGAAAAGGTCCCTTTTCAGTCATCTATATACATGCTCATCACAATGGGGCTTCTAATCCTAGCAGGCAATACATGGTACGCAAGTCACTATTCTTTATCCCGGTGCCTTCGTTGACGAGAATGTTTAACAGCTATCCGATATTCCTCCGTTGCATATTGTACGCATTACTTCTTATTCTACCGGAAAACGACTACTTCACCCATCAACGTCACACCTTACGCTTCTTGCTTGACCATCCACGACGGTGCTATACCAATCTGTTTCCTTCTCGCCACACCCGGTGGCTTCTGTGTGCTGTTATTATTTTGAATGGCCTCGACTGGGCCGCGTTTGAAGTTTTGAATGTGAGACCGACTGTGTCAGCTTTTACATATAGGAGATGAACGTAATACTAACACGAGCTAGATTGATAATCCATCTGTCAACAGAATACCTCCTGGTCCACGCGCATTAGACGGGTTGTTTCAGGCGCTATGTGTTAGGACTGGCGGTTTCTATATCGTCGCCATATCATCACTGCAGATCGGAACACAGGTCATATACGTTGTCATGATGTATATAGCCGTCTATCCCGTAGTGATTACTATGCGCAGCTCCAACGTATACGAGGAGCGAAGCCTAGGAATCTACGCCGGAGAGCCGACTCCAAAAGCTAATCCCTTGGATCACCACCAAGAAAAGTCGCCTAAGACCGTTCCTACGAGCCGACTTTACTTTGTCAAACAGCAGCTCCATGTCCAATTAGCTTACGACATTTGGTGGCTAGCACTAGCGGTGATCATCATATCCATTGTCGAAGCGGGAAGTTTCACTCGAGATCCAGTCGTATACTCTGTCTTCAATATCATCTTCGAGACTATCAGTGCCTACGGATGTGTGGGAATCACCACCGGGCTCCCAGACCAGGCATATAGTTTTTCAGGCGGCTGGCACTCTCTGAGTAAGGTGGTTCTTTGTGCCGTGATGCTGCGCGGCAGACATCGTAGTCTACCGGTGGCTATTGATAAGGCGATCATGTTACCTGGGGAATATCTGGAGCGGGTGGAAGAGGAAGATGCTTATATCCGAATGGAAAGCTCTTTGGAACAGGGACATGGGAATGTGTAGTGTGGGTGATTGGATATGAACGAATAGGCTTAGCTATGTTATAGGGGTCCTCGTTATAGCGTTATCTCCTGCAGGGGTACGTCTTTAGCGTATTATGGTGGGGATCGCTAATTTCCATATCCTAAGCCCGTTTTGTTCGACTCCTTTAACGACCACAAATAGGTTGGATTATAGATAGTATGAGCTGAAGCTCAGATAACACTCACCATCAGCTTGTGCAGGTTAAACCAAAAGCCCTTCTCCTGTAAATTTATGAAACCGGACTTAGGATGCTGTTCCATATCTCTTTATTGGCTCTTATCACGTTGCTCACTAGTAAGTAAGCCCTAACAAAGCACACGATTTCAAACACCGATTGCACCATTTTAATGCACCCAAGGACTTCCCATCAAATCTCTCAATACTATTTTACCCATACAAGTCAAGCAGAGTTTTGTTTTCGTTCCTTGGCACCCCGCAAGTACCTTAGAGGCGTGCTTCAATCGTGCTTGGCAACAATCATGTATTCAGACGAGGATGGAGTTGCCTCGAAAGGAAGCCAGAGCGAGTACAACGTCCGTGTCCGTATACTAGTTTCTCTCACTACGCTCCTATCATGGCTGGGTCTGGGCATTGCAGTTGCAGATGGCAATTACCAGAGAGAAAATCTAGGATTCAGCTTCTCTTTAACGCAACTGCACTGGTCTACCTGGAGCATAACGCTGTGGGCAAGTTTCTTGATCTACCAATGCTTCTGCTTCTTGGGGCACGGTTGACTGACTTGGCATGTAGGGCTTGCTCTCATTACACGGACTGTATCTTCAATTGATGAGAAATCCCGTTGAAACTTACATTGCTGGGCTCCGAGGGTCGGCACTATCTGCTGTTATTGTCTTCTCTGAGGTTTTTATGCCATGGTCAAGTAAAGAGACTCATGTAGTTTCTGGATCACGAGCTTTCCGGCTCCATCTCGCGACCTTTCTGGTAGTGATTCAGATCCTCTTTCCTCGTCGCCCAGCTGTGTTCACAGCCGAGGGAAAGGCTGTCGATCTTGAGAATAGCACGTCGGCCTTTCAGAAATATTCGATGCAATGGTGTACAGCAGCCCTCGATATTGCTGGGAACCATGTCCCGCTCGTTCAACTTCCTGGACTAAACTTTCATAGTAGATCGAAGAGCCAGCCGCTGATCACCATTGATTCATCAAAGACAAGCTTATGGAATCATATCCTCGCAGAACGCTATTTTGAGATAGCGAAGCACTGGGCTCTGATGCTTGCGCGGTCTGTATTTACTTTCGGTCCACCTTATTGTGTTATGAAACTTCTCAAAAGTCTTGAGAATAATACAAGTGCAAAACGTGACGCTTGGATCTGGCTAATTGGCATAGGGTTGTTTTCTCTTTGTCAGAATATCCTTAATTATCACCTGCTTTGGATACAGTGGTCAAAAATGGCGATTCCGGTTCGAGCCCAACTGATCATGGCTCTGTTTCAGAAAACATTGAGAGTGAAGGATTCGAAGAGCTCCAGCAAGAAAGACTCGCAATCTAAGCCCGACGCCGTGAGTCTCATCTCGTCCGACACTCTTTCCTTCAGCAAGTTCACGGCTGTCAACCACTATATCCCCTCCTCGTTTATTCGATTCTTTTTCGCCGTGTTATTTCTTATTAGATTGCTTGGATGGCAGAGTACACTTGCTGCCATGATAGCCATGATTATTAGTGTACCGGTACACATGTCAGTTATAAAACATGAGCGAGCGGCACGAAAGAAGCTTGCCATGGCAAGAGACAAAAAGACAAAAGCAATTACAGAAGCCATGCATTCTCTTCGACAGATCAAATTCTCCGCCTCGGAGACGCAATGGGAGGAACGCATTGGCTCGTTTCGGCTCGAGGAACTTGGGCATCTTCGCTTGTGTTCCAATGCTAGCACTATACGATCCGTGTGGAGCGTTGCATCGCCGTTTATCATTGCGGCGACTGCAGTATGCACATACGCGTACATCAAGGGTTCGATGTCCCCGTCGATTATCTTTCCAATGGTTGAGTTATTGCCTCATCTCCAAGGAACGCTGGGCTTTCTTCCTGTTGTCTTTCATGATTACTTCAGTGCCAGGTCGAATGCGCGCCGGATGGAGGACTTCCTACGGAGACCGGAGCAGGAGAGAGTTCTGAAGCCCAGTCCATCTGGCTGTGTCTCTTTTCGGAATGCTTCTGTTGCCTGGCCATCTGAGGAACTCCAGAGTGAAGCTAATGAAGGAGAGAAAGATACCTCTTCTCATGAATTTGCTCTTCGCGATATAAATCTCGACTTTCCCGCTGGGAAACTTAGTGTCATATATGGAAAGACAGGTTCTGGGAAGAGCTTGCTCCTTGCTGCAATTATCGGCGAGGTTGACCTCCTTACTGGCCATGTCGAAGCACCATCAATAGCAGACGGACAGCCAGTTGCATTTGTCTCTCAGACTCCGTGGCTTCTAAATGCCACAATAAAAGAAAATATACTCTTTGGGAGTCCTCTGGATGAAGAAAGATATAAAGACGTCCTGAAAGCCTGCGCACTCTACCCCGACCTTGCAGCTCTGCCAGACGGGGATGAGACTCAGATCGGGTTGCGGGGGGTCAAGCTCAGTGGAGGTCAGCGTGCCAGAGTTGCGTTTGGAAGGGCCCTCTATTCTTCGGCGCAAACGATGGTCTTGGACGACATATTCTCGGCTTTGGACTCCCATGTATCCAGGGAGATCTTTAACGCGCTGACGGGGAAGCTCTGTAAAGGCCGTATGCGGATATTGGCCACGCATCGGCTTTCATTGTGCTTATCGGAGGCTAGGTATATAGTTCACGTGGAGAATAACACTATAACCTATGCTGGTACACCTGATTTAAATGAACCGCAGTTGGAATTGGCACAATCAGGAGTTGATATAGAGCCTGTATCGCCGGTGAATGAGAAGCCTGACAAGGACTCTGGCGTGAGGAAAAGAACCAAGGCCCGTAAGGCACGAAGCGATTTGAAAGTATACAGTAGTTACTTTACTGCGGCGGGTGGTCTTGGGTTTACCTTAATATACGTTCTAGGTCTTGTTACCAAGCAGCTCTTGAGTGTCTTCACAACCTGGACCCTAGGTCACATAAACTCATCACGTCACAAATGGGCTTCAGATCAACTAAAGGAGACATCCTGGGGTAGCGCAAGTCAAGGCAATGGCCTCCAGCGGTATCTCTATCTATACCTTTTAGGGTCGCTGGTGACCCTCGGTTTGGAGATTCTATACAATCTACATGTATCTTCAGGGTCACTGCGTGCATCAAACATATTATTTCGTGAGATGACCTTCCGAGTAATCCGAATGCCTCTTCTCTGGCTCAACAAGACGCCCATTGGTGAGATTTTGAGACGGTTCACCGTTGACGTTAGAAATGTGGATGATCACGTCCTTTCTACCATGTCCGATTTCGCCGACGCTTTCATGAAATTAATAATTGTCGTATGTGTCGGGTACGCATTTCCCTTGGTCACAACCGCCTTGCGTTCCCTAACATATGTCTAGTCTATACACATCGAAGTACACCAGTCTTTTGACAATGGCTCTACTATACTGGTGCGGGCAGGTTAGCCAGCGTTATATAAAAGCCCGTACAACAGTTAAGGGTGCCGATGCCGAGCCAACTGCCGATATCCTTGAACATTTCACATCGTGCGCAGCCGGAGTCTCAACTATACGGTCCTTTGGAGCGATGGATAAGCTTGCTGACCAGATGCACTGCCATGTTGATAAACTCTCGACAGCCAGGCGTCATTTCTACATGTTCAACCGTTGGCTTGGGCTCCAAATGTCACTCGTGGGTATTCTGTTTACTACAGGAACGGGCATAGTGCTGCTTTCGTCGAGCTCAGTTATCGACGCCTCGGTGGTGGGATTCTCTTTAACGTTCTCCATGGGATTTTCGCAGGCAATATTCAAGGCCATCAATACATTTGGAATGCTCGAGACATACATGAACGCAGCTGGGGGAGTCGTGGCATACTCCGAGCTGAATACAGAAGATCAAGGAGGTAACGAGGTCCCAGACGATTGGCCATCCCGTGGAGAGGTTGAGATAAAGGATCTCAATGTTGCATACTCGCCTGATCTCCCCCTCGCTCTGAGAGGTATCTCATTTATTGTCCAAGCTGGCAAGAGAGTCGGAATCGTGGGCCGCACAGGAGCTGGAAAATCATCTCTGACTCTTTCGCTACTGCGCTTGATCGAGCTACAGGCCGGGTCGATTCTTATTGATGGAATCGACATATCCATGATCAAACTAAACTCTCTACGGTCCAGAATTGCTTTCATACCTCAAGACCCGGTTCTATTTTCCGGCACGGTACGTTCAAACCTGGATTACTTCCAGCAGATACTGGACAAGGACCTCGAAGACGCTCTGCGGCGTGTAAAGCTACTCGCGGAGAGATCTAGCGGTAACGATGGATTATTCACACTCGACTCTCCCATCAGCACAGGTGGATCGAACATGTCTCAAGGCCAAAGGCAATTGCTTTGTCTGGCACGGATTCTGGTCAGAAATCCCAAGATTATCATCCTCGATGAAGCAACATCTGCTGTTGATAACAGGACGGATCTGTGGATCCAAGATACAATTAGGACCCACTTTAAGGGAACCTTGATTGTCGTGGCTCATCGATTGAGGACGATTGCATCTTTCGATAAGGTGGTTGTAATGAAGGATGGCAATGTTGCGGAAGTTGGCATACCGGCTGAGCTTTTGAAAGCCAAAGGGCTATTCTATGACCTGGTTCAGAATAGCGATGATAGGGATTTGTTGGCTAGTATCATAATGGCCGGAGAGGGGAATTTGATCTGATTGTAACTGATTGGGCACGCCTTCTCTACTGCCATAGCTTGAACTGATAGCTGGATAATGCTAAACGATCGCATATGGAAGGGAAAGTGATGTAGACCAGATCCAATTGTTCTGAGAAATGATTTGACTTGGAAGTGCTTTTCTGATGAGGCTTTTCCCACTAGCAATAAGGGCGAGCTGTACCTGTACTTGTGAGGTTAATAACCTCTATAGCCGTTGTTATCATAGAGCCCAAAAGCCCTATTACAACTGCTTTCTAGGCAGCTCGTGACATAATTAACTCACTATAGGGACTTGTATAATGTCAAAGGGGGAATCTAGTTGAATTTCTGTTCAGATGATTGAGTTACTGGAATCTATCAGCATGACTGGGGGAAGAAATTGCCTAGGAAGAACAACAGGGCTAGGCCGAATTGGGCAGCGTCTATTGCCCTGGTGAATCTGATATACATCAACATCTCGTCACGTGTGGCTCTTTGTAAAATTTACTAAGAGCAACACTTCATCAACCTTGCAGTTCCTCATAGAACTCTCACATTTCTGTTCATACCAAGTCTCAAGTGAGAAGATAGCATAAAAGGCCTACCGCCATGGCATCCTCCCAATTCATATATCTCAATGGTCAGCCTATACTCGAGAGCGAAGTCTTGAGTTACGGAGAGTCGGGGGTGGTGATTCACCGTGAGGGCATGGCTATCAAGACGCCATTGAAACATCCTTGGAGTAGTGAGGCTGACGTGCAAATGAACATGGAGGCGATACAGCGCGAACAGGAAGCCTACCGTCGTTTCCAATCATCTGAAAAATCCCGAGTTGATTGCATTGTACCCTGCATTGGGCTCTTACCAGACGCTATTCAACTCGCCTACATGGAACGCGGAGATCTACGCAGCTATCTACAAAATCAAAGGCCACCTATCTATGCCCAACTGCTATGGTGTTGCCAAATGGCCCGCGCCCTGGAGCAGGCACATGATCACTGCGTGCTTGTAGGGAATATTGCTACTCGCAATTTCCTGCTTGATTCTGATCTATCTATCAAATTATGTGGGCTCAGTGAGGCGTCTATTCTACCGCTTGGAACACCCATGGAAACCGTGGACGATAATGGCTTTTCAATACATACAGATATTGGACAGCTTGGTGCCGTGATGTATGAAGTTACGACGGGACAGAGGTGTGACTGGGATCTGTTCAAGGATAGTCTCCCGGATGATAGTCGTGCTACTTGGCCAGCGCGAGTATCCCTTCCTAGTACCGGCAGGGTCTGGCTCGGACCGATTATTGAGAAATGCTGGACCCCTAGCGGGTTCCAGAATGCTCACTGCCTGCTCCGGGAATTAATCTCATTTGTTCCATTGCTGGAAGCTATTGACCGGGCTGTTCAGCGGGTGCTACCGTGGACTTGAACAATCCAAAGAAATAGTGAGCCCGTGCATTGTAATCGATAACGTGGACTTTTGAGTGTATCCCATGGAGGGTGAGATGGATTTAAGACTCGTCGATAGCCAGGGCACGTTACCTCTACAGACCACGCCATTCAAGCATACAAGGTAGTTAAGCAATATCCCTGAACGCACAAAGTCATACCATGCTGATCGTATATTCAAGAAAGTCCAAATACGATGCTAAACATCGCCAACCCCTCAGCGACAACAAAACCACGTCTCACCACTGCTCTTATACACCTCGCCCCCGTTGCCATAGTCGATATCCAGACTCGAACACAACGTAAACCCCTGACCCTCGAGACACTGAAGCACATCCAGTATAGCCACTCTACTCATCACCGCTCCTTCCTCAGAATACTTGGACCATAACTTTCTTTGAAATTTCACCTCAAACGCGCCGGTCACAAGATCCTGATTACAATTCTTAATCCTGTCCCCGAAGACTGCAACCAGAGATAAGGCTAACTCGGAGGGAGCGTTGATAAGGTGCATGAGGTCGTCGGAGTCAAAGGAGATACACATCCAGGAGAGTTGCTGTGGGGCCTGGCGTTTGAATATCAGGCTATCTGTGTTTTGTCAGTCTGATCTACTAATGGATCTGGGAAGGGAGCAGAAGAAAACAGAAATTAAAAATGGAGCCCTAATTGAATTAAAGAAAGAAACATACCCTTCTGCCCAAGCGACTTATAATTTCCTATCCTCCCCAAGCCCCCGGCAGCAGGGTGTACTCCCCAACCCTCTCTTGCCAGCGCATCCAGAAGCCCTAATATGGCATTACGAAGCGCAACCTTCTCATCGTCGTCACCGTGTTCAAACGGGTTTCCCCGTAACTTGAACTCCGTACTCTCGTAGTATGCCTTTACTTTCTGTATCCCCTTGGGCCAATGTTTCTGAAGTGTCTCCGATACAAGCGCTACAATGGACTCTGGAAAGCGCATGAGACGAACGCGGTCGTACCCTGAGAAGGAAATCAACCCGTATTTCGATCGTGTGTATTCATCTTGCAATTGTGCCTTGTTATCGCCTGGGATGGCGGTTGAGCTGGAGCCTGTGGTCTCCTCGTAGGCTGGGGGTTCGTCGCGCATTCTAGAGCAGGTCATTGTCAGATTTATGGATTAGGTATTGATTACTAGTAGTACACTTTGTGAGAAGTACTTGTGCTGACGTAAGTCTATCAGTCTAGAGAAGCACCGGTGGAGAAATAGGGCAGGAAGGGTGTTATGTTTTTATATTCGCTGAGGTAAGTCCCCTTCATCTTGTAGAATGAGTCTAATACTCTGTTGCCTGATGCCAGTACGGTAAGGCTAAAGCGCTACAACCATAGATTGCGACTCGTATAGCTCATATTATACGGTGAGAAACCGGCCAATGTGAGCAACGGGATGAGACTGCGCCACTTCGGGCACTGGCCAACTGCATCTTATTCGTCATGATCCATGCACGCAGGATTTTGCTATGCGTCTGGCATGGATGACAAGGCTGGGGGAAGTGATGTCACGGAACGCCACGAGGTAATTTGTGGCTGAGCATTCACGTCCCTTTGGTCAATGGAATCGTCCACATGATACTGATAGTGGCTTGTCTTAATCTGAGTATACCAAAAGGACCTATCATGATGAGCACATATTGTGCTAGATACTAGGGCTTGAAAGCTCTTTGAAAAGTCAAAGACATGTACCCTGTATGTACAAACAAACAAACAATTTATTAACGCCCGGCGGCTGAGCCGAAAGGGCAACTATCACTAATCTACTAGTACATTTCCTATCGCGTGCCATGTCTCCTTCTAGCCCGTACAATTTCACTTTTAGCATATGTCGTGCCGTCTATCAGTATTGTAAGAGATTCTCGTGGGTTAGTAGTTTTGTTAGTAGGCTGGCTTGAAGGCGCTTCTCCAAGTGTTCAACATCCTATCTTCGGCAGTTGAAGCGCGTCTACCATGTCTGGCACGAGGTGGTTGGTGTGAGTTAGTTTGGGAAGGGTGGGTGATTTGTGTTCAACGATATGATTAAGTGACGTCGAGTCGGCCAGTGGCGATTGTAAA
>ML733512.1:46651-94721 GCA_009176405.1 Aspergillus novoparasiticus | reverse complement strand
CGTCTCTTGTCCCTTCTTAGCTTCAGCAGAAAGCCCGCCTCTTCAGGGGACCATGGCATCCCCTTCCTAGAGCTGCCTTGGGCCTCCCCGCAATTGCGCTGAGTTTGTTCAATCTCATGCTGGGGAATTGAGCGACTGGTTGACTGCGCATCTCGGTCTTCCCACGTTGTCGGACCAGTGTCAGGCATGCAACGTGGCAAGGCGCCTTCGAACAGCCAAGAAAGGAACTGCAAACGTTCATCAAGGGGCAGGCACAGGAAACGAGAGCGAAGAGAGGTAAATGAATCTTCAGTTGCAGGCATTGTAGAGAGATCTCGAAGCCGTTTAGGAGCTCGTCCTTCTGATTGATGCCTCTTTCGCTTGCAATTTTTAGACGGTTTGCCGTGGAGGTTTTTACTGGCGCCACTGGAGCAAGACGCGCCCGTTTCACTATTGTGATGGGATGGGTGTAAATGTCCAGGACTCTTAATATGGGCGTGGACGTGAGCGTGAGCGTGAGCGTGATCCCTTGTTTGAATATTCCCATTCTGGCTGCGAGGTCGTTCGCTGGAAACTCTATGATGGTCAGGTACATGGTGGAGAATGGGTGGAGGTTCAGGATATGGACAAATTGTCTCTGAAACAATAAGACTGTCGTCTTGTAGGACAGTTTGGTGCAGGTCGCTAGCTTCCCAAGGTCCGTCGTTGGCAAGGATTAACGGGTCAATGGGAATGTCGTTCTGTATATCTGGAAGCCTGAAGAACTCTTTTAAGCTATCGTCCGAGCTAGACATACTGGGTGATGATGGGCCATCCTCGACAGTATCTTCCCGAAAGAAGGGCGGCTCGATCGGAGTTTCAGTGATATCTTGGAAATCATAGGGTGATATTTCATCTGAATTTGAGGTGTGAGGTGCTGGATCGGGTGGAGATGCTGTGGCGTGCTTGGGCTTCTCCGAGGATGGTGTATTTGGTGGAGGTATAGATATCCCCCGTGGTTGAGATTGGGAGCTCAGTGGCGTACCCGGCTGAGTGTTTGTGCTGATATTCACGCAGACTTCGGCCGGTGGCCGCGCAGGGAGGCTATGCTTGGGGATTGGCAAAGTGCTGGGGAGGGAGTCATGCCGAGGGTTGGGGTGGGTGAGATTGCTGGCTCTTGGAGTGCGTGATTTGTGGGATTTGTGCTGTGAGAATGATTTTGTGTGAGGGGGGGTCCACGGTTTGAAGTTGTCCATGTGATGTGTAAGCAACATATTGCAGGAAATGGGATTTTCTGGAAGGGAGACGATTGGGAAGCTGGAGAGGGAAGGTGAAGAGGGAATAGAAATCGAAGGGGAGAGTGTATGTAGGTTATGAGGAAAAACGAATGCGACGCCGCCACTTTTGCAGGTTCCGCTGGCCTCCTTATACTTGCTCTCAGTGCATTGACTCCATCATTCCGCTTTTTTTTATCGGAAGAAGTGGCAAGGCGAAGTCCTCGCATTCTCAAATCTCTCGAGGCTGCTGACGTGTCCATCCTCATAAAAAAAAGCGCTGCCTACAGACTGAATCCGGTGCCCTGCGCCAATAGTGTCCAATTATTGCAGCTCCAAGCCTCACATGTCAAACATCCCATTGACCTAATGCAGCCTTTGGACCTGATTCGCAGGCATACACAGAAATGAAGGAAATGCGGCAATTTCGCTATTGGCTGATACACAGAGCGAGGACACGGAAGGAAATTGAGCCTGGTGGGTCAACTGATGGCCCTTGGGGAGAGAGACGTAGTCCGGATCACCCGAGGACGAATGCCATCCTAGGGACCTGGATCACCAGGGGCTGTTGTTCCCACACGAAATCTCAGAACTCCGTAGATGAAGTGATCACAAGAGTAGACACAAAAGTTCAGAGGAAGAGAGCAGAGGAACCAAAGGAAAAAGAGGGTGTATGTTGGAGATTGGAAAATTTAATCAGAAATTCAAACCAACGATCAGCTCGGACATGATAGGGCGAAAACCGTCATGACTGCATGACTTCGAGAGCCCAGCGGCCTAAATGCTACCATAAGCAAGAGAAACAGTACCAGGGGCGTGGTGGATAGCTCAAAATCTAATGAAGGGGGTGTAACCATGTCTCAATCCATCAAATGGCCTGTCGGCGACTCCGTCGCTGAAAGGGCGAGTGGGCGGCGCCATACTGGAAAAGGGCAATTGTCGGATAAGGCGGCATCCTTCGAAAAGGGGGCAGTGCATGGTGCGAGGGAGACGGGAGGGGGAGAAAAAGAAAAAAAGGAAAAGAGAATGAGAAAGTGCGTCGTCGTTCGAAGGAGAGAGGTTGGCCTTATATAGATGGAGTTGTTGTGTCAAGGCGGCAGGAGAGTCAAGTAAAAGCGGCGAGAATACGGGCGCGATACCCAAAGTGGTATATACTATACCACAACGGGTAGCATGACTACCAGGGGTGGCAGGCGGTGGCGGGCGGCAGACAGACGGTGCAATGGGAGCCGTTTCTGGTGCCCCGCTAACCGTCACATCTATAACTTTATTATAGTAGCTAGTATTAGCGTCCGTAGCTCTTCCCGAATAACTACTAAATAAACGATTTATTAGGTGCCAGCCGTGCTGGAATCGGCCGTCGGACTCGTTATCCTATTGTTATTCTGCCTTATATATCCGCCTTTGATAAGGTGCGCTAGATAAGGGTCTGTAACAGTAAATGAATAGTGGCCAAAAGCCTTTTACGTTCTCTCAATCTTTGCTTGGTAGTCTGACCCTCTAGAGGCTAGACATACCCAAATCGACCGATGAGACTCAAGATTCCCTATCTCTTTTTCATACCAAAGCATTAAAGCCCCGTGCCGGGAGGAATCAGCAGAACAGCGAATCAGGCACTTCAAGAGTGTATTCGGTCTCGAGTTCCCTCTATAATAGAGAATGTCTTCCACATTAATGCTCGAACTTCCCCTCCAATGATACTGAAGCAAGACGAGACAATCACCGCTATTTCGTAAGAATTTGGCCACAAGTTTGTACGGACTTTCGTCAGCGCCGAGTCAAGAAACATCTAGGTTTGCCATGCGCAGGAGGTATGAGAGTTTCTTCCATTATGATAAATACAAAGAACATAAGGCGCACGTGCGCAGAAGTTAATGACAGATCTAACCAACCAATTCGGTGTTACAGACAAGGAGAAAATAAGGATTCGACTCAGTTTCAAATAATGGAATTTTCGAAGCTGAGGTAATAAGGGAAGAAAAAATCTCGAAAACGAAGAAGATTCGATACATGCTCTTTCAACGGGCACCAAACAACTCAGATTTAGAAGTTTTTGTTCGTAAGTCTCGCTTCCAAACCCCACTTCGCCATTTGTCGATGCCCCGACTGTCTCATGGTAACAATTCAAAGCCTGCGGATTTGATCGTTGCGGAAAAGAGGAAATCGCCACCACTTCCGCCATCAAAATCGTAGCCTACGTACCGCCCATCAGGCATATACTCCAGCAAATAATCACGACCATAGGCATAGCTATGTTCCATGACCTTATCGTCTTTATTGCGAAAGATATCCAGAAAGTTGGCGATAAGATTCGCAATATTTTCCAGCCAAAAACCGATTTCGCCAAATTCCCCAATGGGGCCTGGAATGAGTCCGATCAAGAAGTCCCAATTCGCGTCACCCACACTAACGGACAAATAAGAGCTGTGATTGGCAACCTCTCGCATGACCTGGATTAGCTTGTTGTACCAGTCGGAGGTGCTGTGGTCTGCCTCCCAGCAGATAATGTGGCCAGCGCAAGCATTCTCCACCCATCCCATGAAGACTGGTGGGGTTTTGGGAAAGGGTCTTTGTGTACCCGATACAACAGACCCGAATTCGGGCGTTCGATGGGCGACCTCTTCTCCACCATCACCACCAAATCCCCAGGTGAAGTAGATTTCGTCCTTGCCCACCTCCCCGGATTTCCTGTAGCATTTGAAGAGTTCCGGTTCGATCTTCACAGGAAACTTTATTTTGCCACTAGGACCTGCACGGTCTAGTTTGCTCAGGTATTCGTCTTTTCTGTCCTTTTCCTTTGGGTCTTTGCTACCGGTAAACACGGTGACACCACGTCCTAGCTCTCTAGCGGCCTGGGTAAAAGCCTCAGTTGTCTCAATTGTACCGTCTTGTTTGGTCTGCTCAGGCGTGACAGCACGAATATGCGGCTGTTGAAGTGTCCCAATAGCCAGCTCTTTGACATCAGCCATGAATCTCTCGCTGGTATATGGAGTATCGTCGGAAAGGGCCATGATGGAGCTAGGAATATTGGCGGAAGAAAAGCCACCACCAGATCGGCAGCTGGCTTTGGCGGCTGCGCAGATTTCGCCGTAAGCCATTAACTCATCTTCGTTGTCGGCGATGGCTTCGAAGAATCTAACCCCGATCTTTTCTATCTCGGTCAAATCTTTGGCTCCTTTGCTACGGCGGGAGATTCCGTGCAATGCCGCGCCTAAAATGATGTTGCTGCCAGGCTCGAGAAGCTTGGCTTTTGCTGGAGCACTCTTCGACTGTGCCCACTCTTTCAGGCGTTCAATGCGATCGTTTGACCTGTATTCCGCCATTTTAGGAGTAGATGGATTTGCCGCGATATAGCAATAAAGATGTTGTTATTCCGTGTACAATGATGGTTTTCCCTTTTTTGATAAGCCGAAGGATTGCAGGACAGAATCTGGAGAAAGGAAGAGAAATGATAGAGACCAAGATCAATCTGAACTCAGCTAGGCTTCTGAGTCTGTACTTTAAATAAGCCAGTTCAAATGTGAGTGGTCTTAAAAGTACATACGTAGCATCAGCATGCTTTACAGCGTTGTCTCGGCGAGTAATATTCGGTGTAAACATAACACGCATGATCGCTGTAGTTACCATGGAAGAGACTGTCCAACTCAGAGGCTTGCAGGTTTTTGAGTTACACAATGCAGCTGCCCCAACTAGATCGCTCGAATTCCTAGTTACACAAGCTTGTGGTGAAGGAGCCATTTGAAGTCTTTCAGTCTACGCAGTCATCAGTGTGACTTCCACAATTTCTCGCTACAGTTTGTGAAAGTTATCCACGAAAAGTAACACCTTAGGTTATCACCGCTAAGACCATCAGCACTGTTACACGACTTGGTGACACAGATAACATAGCTCGGTTTGATGCATCACATTTCCTGCCCAAGTCTGTGTTTTACTGCGCTATTTTCTGTTCTTGGGTTGAATAGCTACACAACACTATGCAGAGTATCTAGACAGGATTGGGCTGACTGGTAGAGCGGGGTCACTAGACGGTAGGGTTCTAGTAGTTAGTAGGACGGGGTTAGGCTCACTGCCACACCGCTACACCTCGAGAGCGGGGTTTGATACAGGAGGGGTCACTAGAAGACTAGATACACCATTCGTCGGCCCTCCGCGGGATTTAACTAGTAGATTACGGGTGCGCAGGCCAGTAGACATTATCAAGGCGGGAGCATATCGGCAGCTATGCGAGGATGACGCCCACAACGTGAACAGGAACGAGATGAGAGCATTTTCCGGGAACAGAGGAGGGTGTAAATAAAGAGAAGGTCAAACATCGGGAAATATATTTTGACGGGTAGACGTGGGAGGCATGATGTAGTATGGTAGTAGGGAAATATGAGCTGTCATAGCTCTACAACCTAGACTGCTGCACAAGCGAAGCGACTTGAGCCTATCAACGAAGGCAAGCGTGGGAGTAAGCAACACATCGGGGCAGTAAGGTGGATGCGTTAGAAGCGATTGTAGAGCAATCACACCATGCTTACTTGCATCTACAACCCTAACCTAAAGCGAGCTTTCCTGAGACAAGACAAACAGCAGAAAGACTTGACCGAAAGAGGAAGCGCTGGAGCGAATGAGAGGGACGCGTGGAAGGCCATTCTGGTTTAGTTCACTACGCTATGCAATGCGAATGTCTCCTCGATATGCAATAGAAACAGATATTCTTTGCCCGTTCCCAAATTCCAGAACCAAGTGCTAATTACAATTCTACCCTCTACCCAAGGGACTCCGCCATCTGTGACATCGAGGTTCAAAGTCTTGACGTTACCAAAGGCGCGTGCGATTTTACCACCCGATTCTTTATGTGGGCATTAATGGTGCTATAGATTTAGAAACCCCAACAGACTTCCCAGAGTTCACTGTTTCTTAATATTTTACATAAAAATTATATCTACCCACCTGCGCCTTTGTAACGGCAAAGCCACTAATCATTACAAACACTCATCACACACCATAGGAAGCAAAGTCTATGTTGGGTATGCGGGATCCCTACTACAAGCTCCTCCTCGCTCCGTATGCTGATCAACACAGGGACCTTGCTTTGGACACAACTACGGAGGACCTCACTTCTGTCTTTGAAGAATATGGCCACGTTATTAAATCTGTATGTTATTTCCTTCTCTCTAACCAACACAAACAACCATGTTAATCACAACAAGGTCATCGCGAAGGACAAAGAAACGGATCGAAGTCGGGGGTTTGGCTTTGTCACGATGAGCGCCCCGCAAGAAGCGGATGCTGCCATTAGTAGCCTGGGTGGTGCGGAGTAAGTTGAATCAAATATTATACTACATGATGAAAACTAGGATTAATCTGTTAGATGGCGTGGGAGGCAGCTTAGGTTTAATAGGGCTAGTGACCGGGCCGGCACTTCAGAGTAGTAAAACTTCCTAATCATTTTATGAATAGTTTTAAGACAGGTCGCTATCTTGGAGCCGAAGGGGATCGAGTATATGAAACCAGGATGCTTCATCTTCCTAGCTGAGTAGGACGCGTAGGGTAGCTTTCCTCATCTCAAATTGAATCAAAGTGAGGATTGTTCTGGGATAAAACTGCTCACGTTACCGAATTTTCATGTCTCATTTCACACTGCCCAGCCTATTTCATTACCTTGAACTTAGGTGGTCTCGCTGCAGTCGATGATTATTAGTTAAAATAAACCCACTCGTCCAGGAATACCATTATGGGAGTCACACATAGACGTGGTTATGACTTTTCGTAGGCGTTCAAGTGAAAAAGTCTTCTACTTGTCAACTCTATGCCTGCACACAAATCTCACAGGATACCTCTCACTCTCTATTCAATCCGACGTAGGGCTTGCTCCGCTCTCATAGTTCTTTTTCCTTTGCCTCATCATATGCCCACCTGGCAAATCCGTATCGAAGAGCGTCGTCATCCTCAGCAGTCGGATTTCTATCGCCGGCGAAGACCTTTGGAACTATTTTTGTGAGGATGGTGATCGACATATTTGCTGCGCGCTTGCACCGGTTGGAGAATGTGAGCAACATTGTTGAAGCAGCATGTGTTCGAGAGAACTAATCGACAAAGATGTACGACTTAACTGAGTTGCCTAGATTGGTCCAGGAGTGCATGATAAGTACGCTCATACGTCACCTCTCAGATCATTCGCTTAAATTGTTACATGGCTGATTCGTTATGTCACGGACATATGCCGCCACTCTTTTTTCTTTCCCTTTAAACGACTTGACCAATATCATCGTGAGTTGAATAGTTATGTAAGGCTCAAAGCCCCTAGCACACAGGGAATTCCGAGTCCTGGCCGTCGACGAAATGGATGCTGGATGTCGAGGACCGTCAGGGCATCTTCGTGCTTCCAGGTGGATCTGGGTCCAGGCCACTCTTTGCCGCAGACTGTCTACAGAGTAGTCTGTTCTTTATTGTACTTCAGGACAACCTCTGCTTCCTATCTTACCAGGGCAATGGCCGAGGCCGTGTTGGTAAATGGTTATCGGGCATGTTTATCCGGGTATCTGGAATGCTGTCTACACGATTGTCATATCCTTCCTTTGACTGTCTGCTTATCGCGTTTGATTGGGCTTTCCTTGCCAACGAACGCATGCTGCGGGTAAAAAAAAGGGAACTAGGGAGACTGGCTGTCAGAAATGCCCGTCGCCCGCCCCGGTTATTCTGAACCGCAGCCGTCTTCTAATGAACACACCGTTGTTTGTGCGTGATAGAATACGCCACGGTATGTAGCCGTGGACTTTCGTTAGGGACGTGACTCGCTGGCGAGACAACAGTCAAGCATCTGGCCCATTACCGAATCTGTTTGGAAAAATATCAAACTGTAGAAGACCGGGTAATTTCTTTTCAAGGAGGGAAAGTCGAAGTGGCTTGGCCTTGTCGGTTCCCAGGTGGAATAAAACGATGACCGGGCAACTTCCCCTCATTGTGACGGTTCATGGATGCTTGGGTTTTACCAATACGTCATCTGGCCAAAAGGCACAATGTTTGGTCAGTGACCAAACACCCAAGCTACGATATGTGCTCGATCTCTGACACTCATGTGCGTTGCGTGAAGTGATTACCAAGGTGGATGACTGGCCAAGAAGGGGAAGAGGGTGAATGTCATCCACTGCACCATATACTAGCAGCCGGTGTGGAAGTGGACACGAGATTAGACGTACCTGGCTATCCGTTTCGATCCTTTCCCAATGGTGGACTCAAGGCTTTCTTTTGAAGTAGGGCCCGGAGTTCATCTATGGTGTGCGGGCGAGCTGAAATCAGTCTATTAGTTCGGTCATCTACAATCCTTCCCGGCCGAAATTATTCGATTCCTGCAGGCGAGAACGGATAATGCAGCTCATTCATGTCCGAAAGAAGCCATTAGAATCTGCTTCCGTTCGTCGGGGAGTAGCTCTTCCAGCTTATTGGCCACGGACGTACCCCCGTGCCAGTGATAAGGGGCCCAACGACTGTAGATGGTCCGGCCGAGTAGTATTCATCAAATGTGCTGCGTTTAGCAGCCTGGCTGTCTCTGGTTTCGCTGGTCTCTTCAAATATTGCAGCCAGTCCAGTATGTTCAGCGGAATACGATCACTATCAGTCAGTTCCCCTACTTCTAAGGGCGCCATTAGTCGAAGTTTTACCCAAAGGGTGAGGGTGAGGGTGAGGGGTATGGTGACGTGGAATCTAAAAGCCTCGACGTGGATATTGGAGGGCTCATTTGGTTCCGCTTAGTTCATGGAGCGTTATTTGTTTTCAATGCCACTTTTGGTCAACTGTGCCACAGACATCAGGGACGGTGACGAGGCTAACAAAAACATGTGCCTTTTCGAGTGCACACGACTAGTCCCCAACTTTTCATCGCTATGCAGGATCCGACGTTGATTTATACATTCATTTATAATACGCACCCTTCCACGCCGAAGACGACGATCACTACCTAGACATGTCGAAAGTTCGCTGGACGTTTATGCGGCTACTGATTACTTCGCCTTCTTCCAGACCTTCCGCCTCGTGCCTTCTCGCTCGAGCATTCGGGGTCGTGACTGTAGTAGAGACGAACTGTTCACCTTCTGGTCCAAGATCTGATCGCCAATTTCCTGGCCAGCTGGTGTCCAAAGCAACTTGGGAGCCATGGCTTCTGTCGTTGTTACTGGGACGGACTAAGCTTGTTAACTTACGCACATTCCTTCCCACAATACTATTGAGACTGCTAAGCCTATGACAGAGCGGACGAAGAGTCACTAGGCTTCCAGCTGCAATACCAAGGCCAGCTTCAATATTGGATGAAATGGCAATACCGCTGGTAGCATCTATATTTAGGTTACTAACGATGGTCAAGCATGTAAAGAAATGAAGTCACGTGGCAAACTTACAAAGGAAATCTGTATCCTTATAATTAGGGAGGAAAGGAATGCGGACAACAACGGCTGCGCTCGCACTGTACGGATCATGAGCGCCGGAGGCAGTTATGGGAAACTCTGTGGTTCGCCGTACTTACACACATCCCAGTCCGAGGATTCCGGCTAATGCCCACTTCGACCGCCCAGTTATCTGCAGATTTCTAATAAGATATATAGGATAGAGGCCGAGTGTAAAATCGCATAGACACGCTGTCGCACTGTAGAGATATGCGACGTCGATAATATATTCCGTATCGATGCAATAACCGCCACCCGTCCGCTGCCAGAACTCTCGCACAGGCTGGCATTGCAGCATCAATACAAGCCAGAACGGGAGCCCAACAGCCACCGTCAGGCTCATAACCACATAGGTGACAATTGAGTCGCGGCGTCGAATAGCGATTCGAAGGAGGAGCATTGCAATAGACAGCCTGGCGATCGTCACCACCCAAACATAGGCTGACTGCCCAAGCCACCACCACTAGCGCGCAGATACAAGTCAGGGCTTGTCTTGCATACTTCGGGTTGCAGTCGGAAACGTACGAATAGAGCTTTCTCGATCTCCTGGGGTCGATCAAAGTCGTCCAGCTTTCTCCCGATACCTGCCACTGACCCCGTAAGACCGCAGGTGGCGAACCATATGTTCAAGGCCTAGCCATTCAATTGTTAGCTACTCCCATCCCAACGGATGCGCATCGAACATACCATTGCCAACACCATCAGTGCATCATCCCACCCAAATCTTCTGACGAGCCTCAGTCGTACGTAGCATCGTAAAGCAACAGTAGTGAGCGAAATGCAAAGAAAAATCAAGGTCACCACGAAGATCGATTTGCTACGACCAACTAACATCATGTCCGAGATGGCCAGGCGCGGTTAAGGTGGTGGAGAGATTTACGGCAATGATAATTCCAAGTCACATAAGGAATGTAAGTAAAAGGGCAGCAGTGGACTTTGCTTCAGCGTCATCGCTTCTACAGGCCCTTCTGGGTGAGCGATTGTAACTCCGTTCTGAAGGGAGTTGGAGCATCCAGATATGTCACCAAAGTATCCAGAAGTTGTTCTGCCTGGGAACCGCGTTATATAAGCAATTCGCCAAGAGCGCGGCAGAGATCTTCCATGGCAAAGGGTTCAAATTCCAGGCATTTTATTGGCCAGGTGAGCTCCTTGGAATGGTGAGCCAGCCAATCTGAAAAGCTGTAGTAATGCGGATGATCCAATACAATATTCAAATGCAGACAAGCCCAGCACCTTTAACTTCTAAATTTCGTGGTTGAACCTCATCCAGAACTTGCCTTCCATACTTATGTACGGTGGATTTTCGGAATGAGCAACCCAACAAGGAATATGCGTGTGTAAATCGTATAGCGAGGGTGCAGCTGATCATAGATGTACCATGTGCTCTACCTGGCCCCTGAGTGGAGCACTTTGAGCATCTGAAGCTTAATCTTGCTGGGATTCTTGCTTCTACGGCTTCTACAACTTCTGTACATCCTATCGCTTCTGGTCCGCGCTCAGCAATGCCCTTGCTACATGCGGATGATTGATCACACCACTGGGTCCAGCCATAGCTCCTGTGCCACTATGAATTATACAGCCTTGATCGCCCCAGATGAGATGAGGGATAGCTATCGGGACCCTGGTATCCCGTCTTCAAGACATTCTCTGCCGGAGCCTAGACAAAGAGACCCCGGCAGAAGGTGAAGAACGAGGCTTTAATCGGCAGGTATCCTATACCCAGGAGTCTCCAAGTTTAACAAATAATCGTCTGCGATATTGCCCCTCGGGCCACGACCCTTCAAGATACGTCTCCCCGACCGATCGAAATCGCTTGAGAAGCAAATCACGATATGCATATTGATTCAGTTCGCTCTATCCGAGCAGTCGGTGTTCGGACGAACGTGCCCATAATTTGGGTTTCTGTTCTTTGGGGATTAAGCCCACGAATGGGAGCCGATGCGGCGGAGATGGGACAAGCTTGGTGGCTTTCCGTATGGAATGTCATAGGGGTGTTCTTCTGCAGAAACGATGCTAATGCTCGCAATTTGAGGTAGACAAACAGTGTCAAGAATCTCGGCCCAAAAGGAAGAAAAAAGTTTTGCATCAAACAGGAAGGTGTTGATCCCCTCCGCTAGGCCGTTCTACCTTTCCAGTAAGGAGCGGATGTGCCAAACTCCATGCCCTGGGACTGGTGGTAGGCGCCAATGGCCAAATATTTTCTTCCGTTGTCGCAGAGAAAACGCTTAATCTAGGTCCTATATTATCGGCGTACAGTACAGAGAGGAGATCAAGCGTTAACTACCATGTTTTGATGCCATTACTCCAGATCTTGGCTCAGGATAACCCTTCCCGGTATCGTTCCAGATTCTCACTATAATCTTGCCTATGGGTGCCAATATCTAAGAGAGTAATATAACCCTTTAGCTACTTAAGAAGATGGCCCGCTTATTCTCTTTAGAGGAATTAGAGTTATATCTAAGATTATTTAAAATATTCCTGCGATACCACTTTCTTTCCACGATAAAAGAAGTGCCCTTATTTATATCTAATTCGAACTATTGAGGATTCTTATATAGGATATCAATATTATAATACACCGGATATTATAGATAATATCCTATCTTCGTAAGAATATCGAGAATCTTTTTAAAAGGCTTCGATACAAGTAATTTCGGTGGACCGAAAAGTATTAAAGCTATCTTCTTAGATCGGGAGACAGTAGCATTCGGCGTCACCCCAACTCGGAAGCCATCTCCTATTAATATGAGCCAGCGGGTATTTTGAAACCTGGATAGATTCGCTGTCAATTCCACGCAGACAATCGCGGAGCATCGTCTTTACCTTCCATTTTTCGGCCTGATAATCGATACTGATGATGAAAGAGTTCCAACAGGTGATCTCAAGGAGAACAGGCAGGACTCCTTTCATGACTTCTGTTCGTCCCCTAAAAAAGTTAGACGAGGTTTGTAATTGCAAAGGGAATTATTAGCTGCTGCACAGAAACCTTTTTAGTCAATTTAAATAGGCCAGACAGAAGTGGGTACGATGGCATCTTTCTCATTTCCCAGTCTCAGCCATTGAAGAAGGATGATGCTCCAGTAGCTCCGCTTTCTTCCGTATATTAGGGTGTCACAGTCGACTTGTATACCGTTCAGAAAGCTTTACGGGTGCCAACGTGGGGTAGCACTCAAGGTTACCCTGCATTGCTATGGAACAGCTGATTCCACGGGCGCCATCTGGGAAGACACATGTCTGACATAGCCTAGTACACCTCTTGCAAGCGTATGAATCGGGAATCAGGTCGCAGTTCTCCCCTTTAGCTACAGGCATCATCCACAGGCATGCCGCCGTCTTGGAAGCTCTCTGCGCATTTTCCGCGAGGGACAGATGAACCAGACTCTTGAATGCCTAGGTTTGGGACCGGTAGGGGTCGGCGAGTGTAATGATATGATATGATCTGGTATGGAAGAGTCGGAGCCGGGTAGGGTAAACAATAAGTCGGGTGAGGAATCGGAGTCGGAGCCGGAGTCGGAGTCGCCTTAGAGTACTATTATTAGGGAAAGGTTCGCGGACAACATGATAATGTAAATAAACTCCTTCCCTTGACTAGAGTGATTTATAAGACAAGTCCAAGGCCTCTAACTCATTAGTACATATATGATTCTGTTCTACTCCCCGGGTCCTGGTGAAGGAGCAAGACATGTCCGCTATCACAGGGTCGAAAAACGCCGATTCGAAGGATACGATGGAAAACACGGATACAACATACCTTGGGGGCATCAAGCTGTACAGTATCTTGTCCGGAGTGATGATCGCAACCTTCTTGATCTCGCTGGATGTGTCTATCATAGCCACGGTAAGTCGAGAACACCCTTCCCTGTCAACTAAGATATAACGAAACTGATCGATGTTTGCGTCTCTGCACGCTTAAGGCGATTCCCTCTATTACCAGCCAATTTCACTCCACCACAGATATAGGGTGGTACGGAGCAGTCTACCCGCTTACTATGTGCTCTCTCCAACCTTTAAGCGGCAAACTGATCACGATCTTTTCTCTGCGGTGGTCCTATCTATCATTTTTCCTTGTCTTCCTCCTCGGCTCGCTTTTGTGTGGAGTGGCTACCAGTTCATCGATGTTTATCATTGGTAGGGCGGTAGCTGGTGCAGGAGGCGCAGGTGTAGTCTCCAGCGGCCTGGCTATCATTGCAATGGTAACACCTATAGAGCAGCGCCCCTTATTTACTGGACTGGTGACATCGCTTTATGCTCTGGGTACCGTTGTGGCACCTATTATCGGGGGAGCCTTTACAACCAATGTGACTTGGAGATGGTGCTTCTTGATCAATTTACCAGCCGGTGCCGTGACTCTGATAACCCTAATCCTTTTCTTCCATCCTCCTCAGAAATCACCCGCAGCAAGGACCGAGGCAGTCCTTCAGAAACTTCAGCAGTTGGACTTGATTGGATGTGCGCTATTTGTTCCCGCAATTATTATGGTCTTGTTAGCATTGCAGTGGGGCGGAAATAAATACTCCTGGAATTCTGCAACTATTCTAGGACTCTTCGTGGGTTTCGCAGCAACACTGGGATTGTTTATCACCTGGGAATTGAGGGTAGATCAAGCAATGATCCCATTGTCACTTCTGCGAAGACGATCAATTATCGTCGGTATTATTTTTGCCTTCCTATTTATGGGTGCATTTGTGGTTCCTGTTTACTATCTACCAGAGTGGTTTCAGATTGTGAAAGGGGCCAGTCCAATCCGCAGTGGTATTATGCTCCTGCCTTCCGTTTCCACTCAGGTCTTTGGCTCAATTATATCTGGTGTCCTAGGTGAATCCGATTTGGCCTCTCTCTTACTGATCAAATTGCTAACATATTACCCTAGCGAAGTATATCAAGTACTATAACCCTTGGTTCTTTATCGGCTCATCCTTTCTTTGTATTGCAACCGGCCTCTACACAACTTTCAGTGCATTATCCACCACATCGAGAGATTGGATCGGATTCCAGATACTACAGGGTCTCGGTTGTGGCTTCGCAGCACAGATGCCTCTACTTACCATTCAGAGTGTCCTTAAGAATGATCCAAAACTCGTTCCAGTCGGGATCTCCACCGTTCTGTTTGCGCAGTACTTCGGAAGTTCTGTGATGCAGAGTATAGGCGGGTCTATCTTCCAAAATAAACTTGACTCGCAGCTCCGGTCTTACGCCCATTTAGACTCCGATCAAGTAGAAATGCTGCTAGCGGTGGGGACTTCAAAAGTGCAAGAGACTGCCCAGCAGGCATTCCCGGATCGCCTGAGTGCCATTCTAATCGCGTACAACGATGCCATCACCAATGTCTTTGTAAGCGCGCATATGCCTGACTCGAGGCGTTCATATATCTAACTTTGATAGTATCTCGCGGTGGTAGGGAGTGGGGTAGCCTTTGTTTTGGCTCTTGGGATTGAGTGGACAAACACTCGGGAATCGACCGGAGACGACGGAAAGGACTCGCCTGTGGCTTATAATATTCGAGAGCCTTGACAGCCTAGACAAGGGAGTTTCACAGATGAAACTCCTATGCCCAATATCATTTCACAAATTCAGTTGATTTGTGTCAGAATCTGTAGGAACTTGCCACTCGATCAAAATAATAACACTGGCACAAGGAACGGCATCCACTCTCTTTATATCATCAACAGATTCTCTAGAGGATTTCTATCTTTATTATGATTATCATTGGTCTCCGCTTCAGCCGATTAAGCAGCCAATAATAATAAAATTAAAAAAGGAGGTTTATGTCCAGAACGCTGGTCAGGATTTGATCCTTATTTGATAACTCTTGCATGTTTGCCACATGAAGTCTACTTAGCATAAGCTCTCTTCTAGCAAATCACGGCTGTCATCTTGAACTCCAGCTGATAGGATCGACGATGGACTACTCTTAGTACGTTCAATGCAGGTATATGGGATCGTTCTATCACCTAGGGCTAGTAACCACCACTATCCTAGCCCTAGCCAAGTGAAGTACTTTGTATACTATACTGACCTACCAATATAGCCGGACCAGCAGCTATGGACGTTGATTTATCTATGTCCAAGCCCATTCTCTTACCCTGATTTGTTTTTTACCACCTCAGCCAATCCCTAGTTCTCTTACACCACCTAACAAAGCTTCCCTGCACTATGGTTGTAACTTCCGTACACCATTGGTGAGGCTTCTCACCTATGCCCCCGGAAGAGATGATACATAAGCTAATAACGTGCAATCCTGGGGCAGAGGCTTGTAGCAATGATTCTATTCCGGAACCAGAACAACAGAGTGGAATGCGATGTCCGCTGGGTATGTTCACCCATCTCAGACATAGTCCAATGATTTTGGCCATGCAAGCTTCCATTGACTATCTTCATGCTCACGCACTTCTATCTTGCTGGAGCAAAAAGCAGCCATGGACTAGTCCTGTTCCGGCATCGTATGAAAAGTTTACTGTAAAGTATTAAGTACGTACTATTACTACTCTGTATAGTAGAGTATCCTCCTCTATACAGTGCTTTCACGTTTTCTAAAAGAAACACTCCTTCTGGCAGACCCCCGCTTGCTGCGTTGGTCGGAATTCTGACCGGACCCGCGGTATTGGGTGCTGTATGAAATCGACTAAAAGAACCAATCACATTCCGATCCCGAGTCCAGTACATTCTGCAGAGTCTCCTCCATCTTATCTGTCAACTCTCTTTCTACAATTCACAAGTGGGGCTCCCAGGCAATAAATAAGAGAAAATAAAAACTTCGACAGGATTAAGGTTAAGTGTTACGTGCTGGTGCCCCAAGGGGAACCGTGGTCATTGGTCATGATTTCATCAATGAATCCTGCACTGTAACCACAGTCGCGGATCGGCTTCATCACCGCTGACGACAGCTTCTCCGCCTCCCGTCCCCAATCCGCCCCGTCCGCGACTTACTCTTCATATCTGAACATTCGACTGCTAATGCCCTCGGCCGGATGATTATCTTTATCGGAGCGGAGCTCCTTTCCTTTGTCTCACTTTAGCTCCCTCTTACTGCGTGGCTGTGGCTTGGCTTCTTTTTTTCGCCCCTGACACCGCGGAGGCATATGTACAAAACAAGAAAATTACTCTCGCTGACCGATCAATTGGCCGTTCCATGAAACTTCACTTCCTTAGTTGATTGTGAGTTCCCTCAGCCTGGGTTTACCCAAAGGCGCCGACAGTCGCTTTCCCAGGTCTTTCTTGCGCGGGAGGCTTTGCGGATGAAGTGGTCGGTTCATTTTGCGAGACACCCTGTCCTGTTCAACACTCATTCTAACAGCTGTTTTCACGGATTGCTGTAGCCAAATACTATTTAATATTCCTGTTTGCGTGACTGTTCATAACCGCATCTCATGATTTTTTCACGCCGCGCGATTCCCCTCCTCGGCCTCGCCTTCTTCATCGTCTTCTTATACACGGTCAGCAGCCTTTCCCGGCAATGGCGGAATATGCCACAAGTTGTTGGCCTGGGCGACCTGGCTGCGACCCCGTATCCAACAGCGTCTGGCTATGTGAACGGTTCTGGAGTGGTTGATAGGCCTTCGAGAGAGCCTTACGCACCTCGACCGCACTATGCGCCTGGTGTTCCTAAACCTCCCGGGTCAACATATACCAAGACCTTGGTGGTGCCTCAAGCAGGCGAGGAAGATACGGAGTGGATAAAACTCGAAATTCCGGAGTGGCAGCCTGCCGTGTACGTTGTTGACGATCTTTCTGCGCCCTTACACCCCCCCAAGAACAAGGGCCACGAGGTTATAGTCTATCTGAGCTATATTATTGATCACTACGACAAACTACCGGACATTATTGCCTTCATGCACTCACATCAATTCGCTTGGCATAATGACGATATCTTCAACGGGAATGCCGCCGAGATGCTGCAACGTCTAAACCCCGCGCGGGTGGTCCGACAAGGGTTCATGAACTTGCGCTGTACGTGGGCGCCTGGTTGTCCTGATTGGCTACATCCAGGCACATTGGAGGAGGATGAACATAAGCAGGAAGAAACCATGCTGGCCAGATCGTGGGGTGAAATCTTCCCGGATGACCCAATTCCCGATGTCCTTGCACAGCCATGCTGTGCCCAATTTGTCGTTTCGCGCGAGCGCATTCTCGCCATCCCGAAAGCTCGCTTCGTTTACTATCGTGACTGGATTCTTCGAACGGAATTGAGCGACTATATCTCTGGCCGTATCTGGGAATATCTGTGGCATGTCGTGTTTACAGGTGAAAATGTCGTCTGTCCCAAGGAGCACATCTGTTATTGCGACGGCTACGGAATTTGCTTTGGCGGTGAAGAGGGTTATGATGAATTCCGAAGATTACGCTCGGAGAAGGGAGAGTTGGAGGAGGACCTCAAGTTTTGGCGCGGAGAAGCAGAGGCCATCGAAATCGAACGACTCGTAGGAACCCTAGGCGAACAAAGCCACATCTCAGTGCCCGATCCGGGTAGAGATACTGAGCTCGAGCAGCTAATTATAGAAAAGGAACGAACCATCGAAGACATGCTACGCAACGCCACGAAGCGCGGAGAGGACCCAAGAGCGAGGGCGTTAGAGGCAGGCAGACTATGGAAGGAAGGAGATGGGTTCTAAATGTCTCACGACTGCACCAAATACTTCACAACTCACGTCGTCGCTTGCCGGTTAATGATCCTACACAAGGTTATGCCGACTTTGAATATTACTGCCCGTCGGTCAGAGCGCTGTTTTCAAGTCTTTCATTTTCGCCATACATGATATACGCTCACGCTCACGCCCAGTCATAGATTTACATTCTTGTTTATACTTCTGCCTCTGCATTGTGCCCTCGGAGATTGTGTTGTCTTCGTGATTCTCGATGCTGTTTAGTTCTATCCTTTTTCTTCCGAACTACTTGGGGTTGAACACTTAGATTGGTTGAGGCTTAAGTGATCTATATTGTTGCCATATATTTCCAAAATTGTGTTGATACTTGATCGAATTGCAGTTTGGCTGGTTCCAAATGGATATTGATATGAGCAGAGATAATTCTCTATTCTTTTCTATTTTTACATCCTTCCCTCTGTCCATTCCCAGAGAGTAAATTGACACATTCCATCATGACGTAGTGAGTAACCGGAGTAACCTGCGGTGTAACATCACGTGATGCTTCCGGCGGTCGACGACTTTACAGAGTTTGCACTGTCTGCCCATCCTTCAAACCGCGCAAACAACGTCATCTAGGCCGAAGCAAGCGATCTGATTGATTAACTTATCGCGAATCGCGCGAACTCATTCGGATAGAAGTACTGGAGCGTTCTGCTTCCGTATCTTCGTCAGTCTTCTTGGACGACGAGATCTGGCCTTGCGCCCGCTTCACGGAAGCTCCAGGCTCATTGGCGTGTCTTGTTTTTCTTGCGGACTAGCAAGGGCCCTTCGCGCAGTTCACTGAGCGTATTCGTTTCATCCGGTCTATGCCACTTACTTCTAGGTAGCTATTGCCTTTGGGAACTGACAAGGACGGTTGAACATAACAAGTGGCAAGCCTTTAGTTCTACTGCGCTCCCATTTGAGCGCCAAAAATAAAAATCCTCCGCACCAGCCCGCCACCATCTTTCGCGCGTCGCGTGGTTATAGTCATCTAAGTTGATACCAGTCCATACGATCCCCAGACTTGATTCTCTCTCCTCAATCTTCCTTCTGAACGTACGCGAGACGTTATTCATTGTGGCTGTCCACGCCTAGATTGCTGTCATGACGTCTTCTGCTTCCCATCACCAACATCCTTCGACTTCAGCCGCTGAATTTTCCGCTCACCAAACCGCTTCTTCCTCCAACATCGACCCGAACGGTAACATTGCCACGAATGGATATGCGCCAAATGAAAGCCAACTTGCTGGGCTGGTAGAAGCTGCTACTGCAGCGGCTGGCCAGGATGTATCGGAATGGGCGGCCGCCGCTGCAGTCGCTGCTGCAGCTGGTGCTGCCGGACATCAGCATCATTTAGACGGCTACCCCCCGGATATTCATATCGAAGATGATAGTTTTGCAGATGCAGGTTTTGGGACAGGACTGAGCGCCGGAAGACAGTTACGAGCACCCGGGCCATCCCCCAACGAACATAGCCAGCCTTCGGGACTGTCAAGAACTGTGTCAAAGAAGAGAAAGAGAGATGGCCCTCTTGACCCAGCCTTAACAGCGTCTGGACCTGGTGGTCACCAGCAGCCCCATCAGCACAATTCTCATCATTATGGTGGTGAGACTCTAGATATCCGGTCTGCGCCTCCCCAGTCCTTATCGGAGGCGCGCGCTGTTGGTTTACACTCCGCAGCTGCTTTGTTCCGTCAACCCTCGAGCAACAAAAAGTACACACGACCACCTATGTCGAAGCTTTTTGCTTCACTTGAACTATCACCGGAGAACTTCCTCCACTTACAAGCCGCTGCTAAGTCATATATGCTAGATGACAAGCATCCAGAACGACGTGAGTGTGTCGGTCAACGTGGCAAGGGAGACACGGAAATGGTTAAATTGAGACTTTGGAATTGTGTGCGCCACTTTCTCGAAATTGAAGGGCATGGTGAACGATTTTTCGGTGAAAATGTAGTCAACGAGGGCATGGGTCCCAGGACCTATGTATGGCCCCGGGACCAGCAAAAAATCATTGCACTTGTCATTCCTCTGCTACGGCGTATGGTCACCAATGAACGACAGAGACAATATGCAGTGGAGACGAGGAAGGGGGGTGGATCCGAGGAGCGACGACGAAGAAAAACCGAAGACAGTCTCCAGAATATGAATAGTGCTAGTCCTCCGAAGTTCCCCGTTGAGGAACAGCTCCAGATGCATGCGCAACATCATCCTCCCGAGGGGTATGCGCCAACACACCCCGAGTTGGGGGCAACTTCCCAAGACATGGAGTTGGGCCTGACAGATCTCCTTCCTGACGGCTATCCAGCTGACTGGAATGCCATCTCTAAAATATACGAAGCCTACAATCAAAATTACGAGCTCGATAACCTGTGGTATCTCTCAGGCCTACAGCAGCCGGATTGGCGTGGGTTAGTAGCTGCTGTTGACAGCCATTACCAGGTCGTTCACAACGGTGGTTTTGACTGCCCAACACCATGTGAGGATGAGAATATCAACCATATCTTACACGCAAACTCTGTGTCGGGTTTACGGTGGAGAGTTGGTGGGGATCGCCATCAAGTTTCCAGGAATGAGTTGTATGTTGCCACACTCCCTTGCCCACTTTCCTCGGTATGTGACATGAAACTAACTCCCTTATAGTGCAAGCAGTATCACCCGCGATGTTTCTCGCATTATCCGTGATAATATCGCCACGAAGCATGGCGTTCAAACGTCAACCGACGACCACTCTCCCATCCATCCATCAAATTTCCCGCCCCTCCCAACTGGTCTAACTATGCCAAACCCGCCCACAACCTCTCAAGCGCCAATATCTTTGCGAATCAATATCATGCAGAACGGGAAACGTGTCCTTCCGCGAGTAGATCTTCCTGCAGGACACTGTCCCGATCTTGAGACTCTGAAACAGCTACTCTGCCGTCGATTCGCGGGCCAGTTGCCAGGTCTACCCTCTGACCCTTCGCTGGACCCTGCAGCCTGGATGTCTTCGGTTGGCTGGAGATTTAGAGTCTGGTTGCCCGAGGGCCTGACTCCTGTCCAGAATGACGGCGAGTGGACGATCGCACTCCTTTCTGCCGGGAACGTAGACTGGATGGACGGTGATCTACGAGTTCTTGTAGAGCTGGAGAACACCTCTTAGTAGTGCCTCCCATTGCTGGGCAGCCAACGCACCCTATTCTTCTCTTTTTCCTTCCTCCCTGGAGTCCAACAACAGATTTGCCTTCCTACGTACCGTGGCCTGTCTTCCCTGGAGGATACGAGCATTAATAAGCTTCTTCTACCTTTGTTCTGGGCCTCCTTCTCCATCTACCTCCTTTTTATCTTCTCTCTACCTTTTCCTCCTCACTCCGCATTGCATATATCTTTATACCTAACCTTTCTCCTCAATTTCGGTGAACGTTGATTTCTTTCGGTTCATACCCTTTTGATGCCTATTACGGACATGACTTATCAGGATGAGACATGATGTAAGTGTACGCTGGCATTCGTTGCATTTAGGAGGTAGAGTAGTGCTTTTTAATACGACTTTTAAGCGGGATTTTGTGCCTAGCGTGGTCTGGAGTATAGTCTGAAGGCAATATGACTTCTGATGCAACTCAATAAATGGTTTTTAAGTAAAGCTAATAAATAAATAAATAATTTATAAATAATAACTACTAGTAAAAAGCGAATCTACAGGAGTAACTAAGGCTGTAGGGTGTTGTATGTGCTATTCCTTGTAAAAATATATATTTCCCTCACCCGAAGCCTTTCCCCTAATTCTTCAATCCTTGTTTCTAAACTTAGTACAACTATTGTTTATAATAGTTCCAATTTTCATTGTTATGTTTCTTATCCTTGTTCTACCCTTTCATTAAAAGTCTTAGTTATTACTCAAGTGTTATGGGGGATGGTAACCAACTCCCGAGCTGTTGCCCTCACTGTAACTGAGAAAGCCCTTTATTTACTCAATACTTGTACAACAGAAAAGATTTGGTGCAGCATTACTATGGTGCTCATTTGGAAAGTTTGATCACGTCAATATCTGCTACCTAGCTATATGTTACAAGGTATAGATGGACGTGCCGTGAGCTGTGATGCTAGCTCCGCTCATTACTGGCGGTTACTAGCTGCTGGCTGACCCAGACAACGGGTCCCACGGATTTAGAAAACCAGTGGAGTGGTCACTGTAGGAAGCAAGTTCTGTTAAGCCCACCACCAACGCTAAGCGTTTATCAGCTCTTCCCGTGCTGCGTGTGATGCATCCGATAAGCTGATCTCAACCTAGGATGCGAATTTATGTTGCTCTGTAGCCCTGTGGCCATGGCAAAATATCACCTCAGAGCACACAGCACATGTTAGAGGAAGTTTAGGGCCATCGCCTAATAGTCATCTTGGGCTCATGAGCGAGCTAAATGATGGGTAGTGGTTTGGGAGCCCCGCCGATCCACTGCATGAATACAAGCCCTGTGAATATTGGTGAATACTTGCTTTAGCTATTGGCTGGCGTTGTCGCACTGTCTTCACCATCGATCACTCCCAGCCGAGCTTTCTTAGCTCTACGCTTCATCTCCCGCTTCGACAGTGGCTTTTCGGTCTCCTCTACAGATGCTTTCCTCTTGAGAGTGTCGCTGTTGCTCTCGGATTGAGGGGTGTCCTTTTGCTTGGATGCAGCTCCTTTTTGTTTAGACGAGGGCTTGTCGGTCTTCGGTTTCGGCTTTTCTCCACCGTCAATGACATCGATAATTCCACGCCAGCTGGTGCGCTTCAACTTCGCCAGCGCAACTGTTTTTCTCGCTTCCTCGCAGATAGCCTCCTTGCCGCGCTCCTGTGACAGGCCCCAGACGCATGCCAGATTAATCACATCCCACGGCGCCCGAACAGCCAGTGCCTTCCTGGCCTCACTGGAGATAATGATTCCTCTTCCGCGTGTTGCGCGGATCAGCGACATAGCATTGCCGATGAGGTTGCGCCGGGCGTCGGCGCCGCTCCCCGTGACTCCCGGCCCGTAGCAGATCTCAAAGCGAATTCCTCGTGCGATAGCGGCGGAGAGCATTTTAAACTTGAAGTGGTATGGCTGTCGCACGGAGAGATCTAAAGAAATCACGTCGCATTCCAGATTGGTGCACGCATTCAACAGGGCCTTTTCATTTGCTGGGCGGATTGCTACTAGATCATACGCTTGGGTGAGGGTGGTAAGTCGCTGATTCTGCGTGGGGTCGGAGAGTGGTAAGTTCACGCGGGTGAGTATCGTCAGGCCCTTGGGAACATTGGCGGGAACAGGTGGGGGAGTAGGATTTGGAGGAAGCTTTCCGTTGAGGGTTTGCGAAAGGGCGATCGTTGTGTAACCGACTGAGAGTCAGGTCAGCTTTCTTCCAAGGTGGTCATCTCCAACATTGGTCGTGTGGCCGGGAAAAATGACATACGTTCTGCAAGAAAGCTTAAAGTTGGAAAAAGCTCGGGGTCGTCTGGGCCGCACGGCACGTTGAGATCGTAAAACATTGTGTCTGTTTAGCTTTAAAAGCTGGAGCCAAGCCGGGTGGTTTGAAATCGTCGTCCAAACGGTGGTTTTTTGGTTCCTCTTCTGGTCCTCGAGAAGTATATCTTGGGAACTGTCCGAGAAAGGAAATCAGAAAATCGCCCCGCGTCAATAGCTTTTCCGAATTCCGGTCTAGCCTGATCGATAGGACTACCACGTGACCCGTGAAGGCGGAGCGAAACGCTCTTAGCCATTCTGATCATCCACATCTAATATATAGACTCCCTCTGGTTCATCGTTGCTCGGGGCGATAACACGGCTGCACTGTTTGGACAGGTACCTTAGCTCCTAGTCTTGCAGCTGTTGTTGTCTGTCCTTCAATTCGGATATTTGGTCGCGACTATTCCCTCATCACTACACCCCCTCTACCCCGCCGCATTTTATCTTTGACATCCGATTGTGGGCAGACTCGAAATCTGCTTGTCAGCCGCCATCACCATGGCGCGCGTTTATGCCGATGTTAACGAGCATATGCCTCGGTCCTACTGGGATTATGACAGTGTAAACATCTCTTGGGGTGTTCTAGAGAACTATGAAGTGGTCCGCAAGATAGGTAAGGCGCAACAACGGGATCTCTCCGCCGTCGCCTAACTACATCGATATGGTGGTCGTGGGGTCAGGCGGTCGGTGCGTGATGACGATGATTAATGTTAACAATCGCTACTATAGGCCGTGGAAAGTACTCGGAAGTCTTCGAGGGCATCAATGTGGTCAACTACCAGAAGTGTGTCATCAAGGTCCTCAAACCAGTTAAGAAGAAGAAGATTAAGCGTGAGATCAAGATTCTTCAGAATTTGGCAGGTGGTCCCAACGTGGTAGCTTTGTTGGATGTGGTCCGCGACAGTCAGAGCAAGACCCCGAGTCTGGTGTTCGAGTATGTGAACAATACCGACTTCCGCACGCTCTATCCGCGATTCTCCGACTACGATGTCCGCTACTATGTCTACGAGCTCCTCAAGGCGTTGGACTTCTGCCATAGCAAGGGTATCATGCATCGCGATGTGAAGCCTCACAATGTCATGATCGATCATGAGAAGCGCAAGGTGAGTCTTGATGGCTGGATTGATGTAAATACATATACTGACCTATCTCTAGCTGCGTCTTATCGATTGGGGTCTTGCGGAATTCTATCACAAGGGCACTGAATATAACGTCCGTGTCGCCTCTAGATACTTCAAGGGCCCTGAGCTGCTCGTTGACTTCCAGGAATACGACTATTCTTTGGATATGTGGTCCCTCGGTGCCATGTTCGCATCTATGATCTTCCGCAAGGAACCTTTCTTCCACGGAAACAGCAACTCGGATCAACTGGTGAAGATCGCCAAGGTCCTTGGTACTGAGGAGCTCTTCGAGTATCTGGATAAATATGAAATTGAGCTGGACCCTCAATATGATGAAATTCTTTCCCGTTTCCCCCGCAAGACCTGGCACTCCTTCGTCAACGCCGAGAATCAGCGCTTCGTCTCCGACGAGGCCATTGATTTCCTAGACAAACTTCTCAGATACGATCATGCGGTATGGCTCAAATATGCTCTCTCACTTCCGTACTATATCACTAACTGTCGTCTAGGAACGTCTTACCGCACAGGAAGCCATGGCTCACCCTTACTTTGATCCTGTCCGGCCAGAAGTACAAGCTCAGAACAATAGGGGATTGTAAACATAAACAGCAAGCGCGCACCAGAGCCTTATAGCTATTATACACCGAAACTTCGGGTTTACTGCTTAGCGCCCCCTGCGAGTATTGACAATCTGCTGCTGCTAATAAACATCGATTTGGTTTACATTTTGAGTGCCTTGGTCTGAGACAAGGAGATGTTTTTATTACAAGAAAGAACTACAAACGGCGGTGTAGCAAATGATTGTTGCGTCGCTCTGGACAAGAGAACACTTAAAGCGCCTTGGATGCGATGAGATATGCCATATGGATGGAGATGACGATGATGAACAGATGACATACACATAATACGATGGGCCCCCGAGCCCATCTCAGGTCATTACTCTTGGCGCACCAAGTGAGGGGACTCATCCTATGGTGTTTAGAGTGGGATTAACGGACTTTGCTCGTAAGCACGGCGATTTCAGTCTTGTGCAGCTTCTACCTTCCCCCTTTCCTCGTAACTTTTGGACTGTTGTCGATGGGAATTCCTTCTTCGCTATCATTGTTGCATTTCGAACATTGTCACTTCCACCCCTTGATCACATATTCCTGTGTGCAACTCCTTACTTACTGCGTCATTTAAAGGCGTGAGGGTCTACATAGTTTGGTGCTTTATGAATCTGGGCTTTCTTTTTTCAGGAGACTATCGAATGCATCGTGGAATAGTTCTGTCCCACTTGATATCTTGAGTGCAGAGGCTATATAGACGGCGCCGGGCCTGGGAAGAATCCGGGAGACAATGAACAATCCTCGTCTCAATCGTATTATGACTGGAGTAGTATTCCTGCCGTATCAGACCCCTGTACTCCTTCACACTCCGTCTGCGATGCGTCAACTGGAGTATATCATCACGTGACGTGACTCATGGGCGATGGCATAAAAACATGAGAAACGACAAGACCGAGAAGAAAAACGAAAGAAGGGAAAGTGGTCAAATCGAGCATTCTTTGGGACTGAACTGCCCAAATCCATGCCTCAGGCTTAAATACTACAGTGGTACTACTATCACCTCCACTGGAACCAATCGTTCTCCACCGGTGGTGTTTTTTTCTGGGCCCCGCAGTCTTCTTGCAACCTCTGATTCGTTCCGTTCTTTGCTCTGCGCGCCAGGAAATTTAATTGCCCGCATTCGCACAACGAGCGACCCCTCCCCCTCCTTGTTCTCTATCGCCGTTGGAGTCACCGGTGGTCAAGATACTTATCCGACGATTCGTGGCGCGATCGGCGCCTTGGAGATTTCCTCCTCCTATCTATCGATCATTTTCCAGGATGGCCCAGCCTTCTGCCCCTCAGAATCCCAGTAAGTGCTCTTTACTTGGTTCGCCATGACTCATTACCGGCCCATCTGCGAGCTATGGACTAGAAGCTAACGGGGTCGTGTGTCATGACAGCTGGTGAGCCCACAGCTCCCGTGGTTGACACTCCCCCCCAGGCCGATGACCAGACGAGAAACCAAAATGCCGATGCGGCGGCTCCTCCTAAGGTGAAGACCGAGAAAGAATGTACGTTCCTTGCCGTCCACGAACCTAGCGCATAAGTGCGTCGAGTGGGTATGGAAATCTGACACCGGTTCTCAATGTATAGTGGAGCGTGAGCGACGCAAGGCCGAGAAGGCGAAGAAGTTCGCTGAGAAAAAGGCCAAGGCAGCAGCTAAGCCCGCCCCTGCCCCCAAGGCCGAGAAGAAACAGAAGGTCGAGAAGGAGAAAACTACCGATGCGTATGACCCCAAGGTCATCGAAGCCGGCCGTTATGAATGGTGGGAGGAGCGTGATCTTTTCAAGCCCGAATTCGGCTCCGACGGCAAGGTCAGGCCCGAGGGTTACTTCGTTATTCCTATCCCTCCTCCTAATGTTACCGGATCTCTTCACATGGGTCACGCCCTCACCAATGCCCTCCAAGATACTATGATCCGTTGGCAGCGTATGAAGGGCAAGACTACTCTGTGGTTGCCCGGTATGGACCACGCCGGTATCTCCACCCAGAGCGTCGTGGAGAAGATGCTTTGGAAGAAGGAGAAGAAGACCCGCCACGATTTGGGTCGCGAGGTTTTTACAGATCGCGTGTGGGAATGGAAGCACGAATACCATGCCAACATCAAGAACGCCTTGCGCAGAGTGGGTGGTTCCTTTGATTGGTCTCGCGAGGCCTTCACTATGGACCCTAACCTGTCCGCTGCCGTCACCGAGACTTTCGTTCGTCTGCATGAAGAGGGCATCATCTACCGTGCCAACCGCCTGGTCAACTGGTGTGTGGCTCTGAACACCTCCCTCTCCAACCTGGAGGTCGAGAACAAAGAAGTTGAAGGACGCACCCTGCTTGATGTGCCCGGTTACGAAAAGAAGGTCGAATTCGGTGTTTTGACTCACTTCTGCTACGAGATTGATGGCACTAAGGAAAGAATTGAGATTGCCACTACTCGTCCCGAGACCATGATTGGTGATACCGGTATCGCCGTTCACCCCGAGGACAAGCGCTACCAACACCTGATCGGCAAGTTTGCCAAGCACCCCTTCGTGGACCGCTTGCTTCCGATCGTTGCAGACACCGATGTTGATCCTGAGTTCGGTACTGGTGCCGTGAAGATCACTCCGGCTCACGATTTCAATGACTTTAACCGCGGAAAGACCCACAACCTCGAGTTCATTTCCGTGATGAACGACGATGGTACCTTCAACAAGAACGGTGGTATCTTTGCCGGCATGAAGCGTTTCGATGCTCGTTATAAGGTCATCGAACTTCTGAAGGAGAATGGATTGTACGTCAAGTGGGAGCACAACCCTATGAAGATCCCTCGCTGTGCCAAGTCCAACGATGTTATTGAGCCCATCCTCAAGCCCCAGTGGTGGATGAAGATGGAAAGCCTTGCCAAGCCTGCCATTGAGGCTGTCGAAAAGGGTGACATTGTCATCAAGCCAGAGTCTGCCGAAAAAAGCTATTTCCGCTGGATGAGGAACATTAACGACTGGTGTCTTTCCAGACAGTTGTGGTGGGGTCACCAGGCTCCTGCTTACTTTGTTAAGATCGAGGGCGAGGAGAATGACGACAGTGATGGCAACCTCTGGGTCACCGGCCGTACTGAAGAGGAGGCTCGGACGAAGGCCGAGGCCAAGTTCCCTGGCAAGAAGTTCGATTTGGTGAGGGATCCTGATGTGCTCGACACCTGGTTCTCCTCTGGATTGTGGCCCTTCTCTACCCTGGGTTGGCCCAACAAGACCCATGACTTTGAGAACTTGTATCCTACCTCCGTCCTGGAGACTGGTTGGGATATTCTTTTCTTCTGGGTCGCCAGAATGATTATGCTGGGTATCAAGTTGACCGGTCAGGTTCCCTTTAGGGAGGTGTACTGCCACTCTTTGATCCGCGACTCCGAAGGCCGTAAGATGTCCAAGTCTTTGGGTAACGTCATTGACCCCATTGATGTTATGGAGGGTATTCAGCTCCAGACGCTCCATGATAAGCTTCTTCTTGGTAACCTTGCCGAGAAGGAGGTTGCTACTGCTACCAAGTATCAGAAGAAGGCTTTCCCTAAGGGTATCCCTGAGTGTGGTGCTGATGCTTTGCGTTTTGCCCTTGTGTCTTACACTACCGGTGGTATGTAATTTCCAAGACTTCCCTAACTTCGAAACGTAATGTCTAACTGTCTACTAGGTGGTGATATTGCATTCGACATTCAGGTTATTCACGGATACCGTCGCTTCTGTAATAAGATTTATCAGGCCACTAAATACGTTCTCGGCAAGCTGGGTGACGACTTCAAGCCTCAACCTACCGTCTCGAAGACTGGCCGCGAGTCCCTTTCCGAGCGCTGGATCTTGCACAAGTTCAACTCTGCTGCCAAGGAGATCAACGAGGCTTTGGAGCAGCGTGAGTTCAACGTTGTCGCTACTACTGTGTACCAGTACTGGTATGCCCAGCTCTGTGACGTCTTCATCGAGAACTCCAAGTTCCTTCTCGCTCCTGAAGTGCCAGCCGAGGTACAGGAGTCGGCTAAGCAGACTCTCTACACTGCTCTCGAGGGCGCTTTGACCTTGATTCATCCTGTCATGCCCTTCGTCACCGAGGAGCTCTGGCAGCGTCTGCCTCGCCGCCCCAATGACAACACCATCTCCATCATGAAGGCCCGGTACCCAGAATACAAGGCTGAGTTCAACGATGTCGAGGCTGAAACTGCCTACGAACTTATCTTGAAGACCTCTGGTGCCATCCGTTCGATTCTTGCCCAATATGAGGTCAAGACCAAGGGAGACATCATCATCCAGACCTACGATGCTACTAGTCACAAGACTCTCTCGGACGAATTGACCAGCGTCAAGTCTCTGGGTGGTAAGTTCCTGGGCGATCTCAGCATCCAGGGTCCAGAGACTACTACCCGGCCATCGGGTTGCGTGGTGTCTGCTGTTGGCTCTGAGGCAGCTGTCTTCCTCCGCGTGTCCAAGGAGGTTGCTCTTGAACAGGAGGAGAAGGCCAAGGCCAGCCTTGAGAAGGCTCGCGCCGTCGTGACTCGCCAGACCAACCTCATGAGCAGTGCTGCATGGAAGGAGAAGGCCAAGCCTGAGGTGCGCGAAATGGAGGAGAAGAAGCTCAAGGATGCTGAGAGTGAGACTGCTCGCTTGGAAGAACAGATTCGTGAATTCGAGAAGCTGCGGTTAGAGTAAAGAGTAGATGAGCTCTGCATATAGTTACCCTATAAAAGGTGAATTTAAGATTGTTCAAATAGTTATTTTTTTGTCTTCTGTTTTTCTTGTCTTTCCTGGTAGACGAAGTATCCACCGCTTCCTGGACGATGGCGTTCGGTTAATTTACGTACTGTGATGGCTCTTATCAACCTTTCTGTAGGATGCCAATAGCAAAATACTATAGAAAAGGAATCTTTCGGAAGACTGATAGTGTAGATGTATGAGGGCTGGGTGGTAATAAGCTTATCGATAAGAGACGCCAAGACCTTTCCGCCAAAACTTTTCGTTCCGCCTTTTTCTAATTTTTGATCCTCACTAGAGATCAGCCGCTGAGCAGGCACCATCTGGAAGTTTTTCCACCGAGAGACCATATCACAAGATGATGCTCAGAGAAGTGTAAGCTCTGCCATATATCCCTTTCACAGCATGCGTAGGACGTCGGAAATACTGACCGGTGAAAATCTCTGCGACAGAAAACCCAAGAATCCGCGCACGGCGCGAATTCTCAAAGCCAAAGAACCCCAGCTCATCGAAGGAGCCAAGCGCACACTGTTACTGCACGGCTCGAAATGCCCGACACCGCTCCACACGGTCCTTAAGACTATCCACTCCCTGACCCGGCCGAACTCGATCCTGTTCCACAAGAAGAATGAGAATATTCACCCGTTCGAGAGTGCAGAGAGCCTTGAGTTTTTGGCCGACAAGAACGACTGCGGTATGGTGGTGTTCGGCAGCAGTAATAAGAAGAGGCCGAATTGCGTGACTATCGCTCGGGTTTTCAATGCCAAGCTGCTCGATATGTGTGAATTGATGTTGCTTCCCAGCCCGGATGGAGACCAGATTCCTTCGATGAACAACCTTACCATGAACGTTGGAATGGGATTACGGCCGCTGTTGCTTTTCTCCGGAACTCCCTGGGATGATCCTACGTCGTCGGCGCACGTTATGCTGAAGAGCATGTTTATGGATATGTTCAAGGGCGAAACTACCGATAAGATTGATGTGGAGGGTTTGCAATATGCGCTCATGGTTGCGGCTGAGGAACCCACCGAGGGCTTGTCGCCTGTTATTCACCTGCGGTGGTACAAGATCAAGACGAAGCGCAGTGGACATAAGCTCCCGCGGGTGGAGCTGGAGGAGATTGGCCCCAAGTTTGACTTCAAGGTTGGACGTATCCAGGAGGCTCCTCGGGATGTCATGAAGGAGGCTATGAAGCAAGGCAAGCGGCCTAACGAGGAGTTCAAGATGAAGAAGAACATTGGCATGGATTCTATTGGTGACAAGATTGGTCGTGTGCACTTGACCAAGCAAGATCTGGGCGGATTGCAGACGAGGAAGATGAAGGGTCTGAAGCGGCGTGCCGGCATGGAATCGGATGAGGAGGATGCCGATATGATGGATGTGGATGATGTTTCGGAGGATGAGGGACGGAAGAGGACTAAGACGGCTTAAAATGTATTCATTTGATGAAGTTCCCTCTTTTTCTATCACGCACGAGGCGTTACCGGCGGATTGGTTTCTCTGTTGACTATGCCAAGCAATATAGCTGCTTCTCTATAAACCCCGTTTGATGTTGTTCATGTGTATAGATCTGCGCTACTGCTCTCTACAACAAAAAAAGTTCGAGTACATACAACATTTACCCATCTAGCCCTAATGTCTACTTGTATGTATAAATATATGTATGCCTGACTGCCTGAGGGCTACACTGATCAGCCGACCGCCACGTGACCAGTGACGTTTTTGGGGAGGTTTCGGCGCGGACTCACATGCCGAGGGATCTTTTGCACTTGCGCGGATGCAGAAGATGTCCTTAATTGCCGCTCCTCCCCACCTTCCTGTGGTCCTGGCTTTTCAATTACTATATTTATTTTGCTCTCCAAAAGAATACTTCCATTCTCCGTCGTATGACCCCCCCATGATTTGAAACACATTGGGTGATCTCCGTCGGTGAAACTGTTCCATCTCGACCTGCGCTGCTCATCCGATCGGCCTGCCGAGGTCCCCGACGAGTCACTATGGATGCCCTCATGGTAGGACGAGACGTTACCTCACGACCCTCCAGTCGCCGTTCATACATTTCTAATCGCGATATAGTCCCGTTTAGATGCTTTTGTCACGAACCCCGACCTTGCACCTATCCTCGCGCTAGCTAAGGCTGTTCGGAATGGCGCAGTATACGGCGCAAAAGTGCGGTTTCCGCATGCTTTGGTGTATGTCGACCGGAGAAGATTCGACTTCACTGGGAACTATAGCTGATACATTGATGTACTTTCTTACAGGATGATCTTCCTCTTTCGCTCTGGAACGTAAGGGATCCCTTCTCGGTACGACAGTCATACCAGACAGTGTGCTGATATACTCTATAGCTTCCGAGAAAAAGCAAAGCTTGTCCTGAAAGCCACACGCCAACATGCCCGGAACCTCGCGACCTTCGCTTTCATATACAAGAGCTCTATGCTTGTGCTACGAAACGTGAACCCCTCTGGAGTCGGAAAGGAGGGACGATTTGACAGCTTCTTTGCTGGTCTGCTGGGAGGGTATGCCGTGTTCGGCCGGAACAAGACGAGTATTACCCAGCAGGTACGGACTATAAACACCATAGCATGGATGAACTTGGGCTAATGAAGACCATGATAGATCGTCATTTACATTTTTGCCCGTGTGCTGCTGGCTCTTGCCAAGCTGTCCGTGCAACCGAACATGCACCCCCTATCATCCCTTATAGCCCCCAGTACTCGAGCCGACATCGAGAAACACGCATGGCCAGTCTTTGCCAGTGTGAGCTGGGCTATGGTTATGTACCTCTTCCGCTGGCACCCGGACGCACTCATGTCAAGCTTGAAGAGTAGCATGGTTTACATGTATGGCTCTTGGTTCTCTTCGTTCCTTTTAGATTGTTCCTTGCTGACGCTCCTTAGCTATTCCGACTGTGATCACTGGGATTCGTTCCGCAACTTTATGATCCACAACAAATAGACGACCTTACATCAGTGTGCGATTTATCTTGAGCGGCTGGGTCAGCACTTTTACTTCGGCGTATAGATGGCGCTTGTGTTTTCACTTCTTGTTGATTTTCCTCTGTATTACCTTTACATTTGGATGGGCTGGACTAAGATATCCTATTTGAACGGTGGCGCTGCCCATTATGCGCAGCCCGAGGAAGCCGCCGAACGACGAAAGCCCTCCCGCAGGCGGATGGGGGAGTCGATGCTGCTAGGGCAATGGGCTCGATGATTGTAGATAGGCTAGATCAATAAAGCTATACCTTATGGTACAACCGTGTCGCCGACGTTATGACTCTGCATGCAGCTCGTACAGTTCCCAGACATAAGGTCTGATAAGACTCAAGAATTTCATCCTGCGTTCTACTGTTGTTGAAACCTGCATTGTCGTTGAATGGAGGCAGCCTTGAGAAACTCACGATTTATGAATCTCGCTTTACTGTATGGCACCCGCAGATTCCAGGAGTTTGACAACGTTTTTATCACCACCATCAGTAGCCCATCGCAGTGGTTTCGGCCATGGTCTTTTGCATTGATATCAGTGCCCTTCTCAAGAAAGAGCTTAGAAGCAGCCTCATGTCTCAAGGAAGTCTTTTGACTATTTATCGGTTTGGTATGATCTAATTAGGAAGGCCAGAAGTCTCGCCTCCTCACCATGGTCAAGGAGGTGAGAGAGAACCCCCCTCTCTCGTTTAAAAAAGAAATTATGTCCAAGTCTAGCCTTTTTGTTTGTATCTTGATAATACTGCTTGTAAGCTGTGCGGAGTAAAGATATTGGGGTTGTCACTTGCACTTGAGCCTTTAAAAAGGCGCAGACTGCTTCGCCGCTGTTTGTAGCCAGCGCTGCAAATATTGGTGGTCCATAACGCCCCTCCGCCACTTCAAAGCAGCATAGTTTTGATGGATGGATGAGAATGAGATTTGCCATATTGTGTTCCGCCAAAATATATAGGAAGCTCATGTCGGGCGTGTACCGGCGCACTTGATGTTTTACGAATAGATTGTAAAGCGGAATCCATCGGTCAAGCTGGAAGCTCTGGATGAAATTTAACTGGTTGACACCACCTCCTTCAGCCGCATCTGCATGGTATAAAACGTTTTGAATAGCGTATTCCAAGAACGGAAATTCTCGAGCTGCCGACTGACGAAGTTGTGTAGCTTCTAGAGGGGATGCTTTTGGGAGAGCATGCCCTATATTTGACCTGGCGGCGATAGCCATTTGCGTAAGGCAACATTGTTTCAAACGCTCATGGCTCTGCCCTTGAAGATTCGTTCCAAGATCAGAACAGATTTCCATCAATCCATTCTCTCTCAAGAGAAAGTCACTGACTGACTCGTGGATGAATTGGACAGTTGGTGTTTTGCCCTTGGTAACTTCAACAAGTCCTTTAGAGCAATGGAGAACATATCTATCCATAACGGATGGTGTTATTATATCAGGATCCCATGCTGACAGAGGTTTAATACCAGAATGAATAGAAAGTATATTTTCCCTATATAGATGCCAAGCGCTAGAGAAATACTACTATATAAGAATATATTTATATTGGCACCTGGAGTAGAACTATAATTCTACTTAAATTAAATAAAAAGTGCTGATTAATAGAAGTATACTCTCTCCAACAAGATATCTATCAGGATATAGATTGGGTTACTGAGCTTTGAACCAGTATTTAGTATGTTACTGTGATGTAGATAAGCATAGGATTCATTTATGGCTGAGTAAGGTCTACGAAGGACTCCTAAGCTTAGAGGTAATAAGTGTCTTCTTTTAGCTGCTTATTTAGTATTATATCCGGTAATATTCTATTCTAGTAACCTATCTGACCGATAGTCAATTGGATGTGACTATGTGTGGAGTGAATCCGAGTGTTCACATATATCTCTGTTCGACGGAAATATTTGTACTATAGCTGAACCGGATTTTAATTATATTACTACACCCTAGTACCTTACCTGTTATCCTGTTACTCCTAGTAGAAGGATTTAAGTACTGTGTATCAAAGACATTGTCTCATGTAATCTGGATCCCTGGTCTCTGGACTAAAGGTCCATGACTTTGCCCCATATAATCAATAGACCTGGTAAGTATCAAGGAAGTATAGTGAATATTGGGCACACTTCAAGCATGAATAATTCGTAAATAGCCTTATGCTATACCCCCAATGGACAGAAAATAATTACTCCATTAGAAATACAGCCATCTTGTCGTAGAGGTCATTCTTCGCTCGTTCCTGGACCGATCCTGTCTCATATGCCTTGTCAAAAGCGTGCCCACAACCGTCATACCTGTACATCTTGACATGCTTGCTTGTCGTATCTTTGATCCTATATCCAAGCGCCTCTCCCTCAAGACAGAGCCGATCACAAGCCGCAGTAACGAGAAAAATTCTATCTGAGAATCTCTCGGCTGGTATTACGGATGGTGAAGCAAGGATACTCTTCACGTCTTCGGGGTTTGAGTAATAGCATCTTATGAACGTATCGAGTAGCTCAACGGGAGCACTGTCTATGGATGTATCTGGGGCAATCTTGTCTGTGGAACTTTGGACCATGTCTGTTGGAGGATAGGCGGCAAGCACATTTTTGAATGTTCTAGGAGGTAAGACCACCGAGCTGAGAACCAGAGACAATATTCCCCCTGCGCTGAAGCCCGAGATCGATAGTTGGGAGGCATCGAACTTTTCCGGATGTGAAAGAACCCATCGAACGGCATCTTCGGCGTCGTGGACTGCAGCAGGAAATTTATCTTCTGGTGCGAGTCGATAGGCGCAATCCAGAACCATAAATCCAGTTTTCTCGGCAATGAATTTACAAAACTCATCATCACTCCCATGTAAAGGGTTCACGAATCCGCTACCATGGAAATTCACGAGAACTGAGCTCGGAGTATCCCTATTGAGTGTGTTGTAGGCATGGATTCGAATGAAGCGCCCTTCTTCCCGCGAGGGGATTTGGAGCACCTCGTCTGGATGTGCAGTCACGCTAAAGGTTTTCAAGGCATGCGCGCGAACTGGGTTTGCGAGTTTGAGGAGCTCGTTCAAGGAAGACATTGCGTCGAGGTAGAGAGGCCGGCTTGGATAGATAAGACGAATGGAGCTGGATTGATGTTTGTCTTATGTGAAACAGTGGCTCTATTTGAATGCATCGGCTCGGACATTTTAGCATATAAATTGTAATATCGCAGCTTCGTTCATCCGACCAGGAGGCTTGCTCATAGTGAAGTAGGTCATTAGGCCAATCGGAGCAATCTTGCCCCCTGTGCAACATTCTCCGACACCATTACTAAGTGGCCATATGTCTCCGAAAGCGAACCACATCGAGTCACCATTATTAAAAATCATAGTCCTTTAGAAATCAATCAATCTCCTCGATCCTAGACATGTCTTAAAAGCTTCCTACCAGTCGCGCCTAGAATTGATCTGGTTCCCCGCTGGGCTCGCCGTAGTTAGCTTATATATATTCTGGGCGATTGGCAGTACTTACACCTGTGCTCTCCGCGACCCTCGGGACTATAGCTTACTTAGTCGAATCGCTGTGATGCGATCGACCCAATCGCATATATCGGACAGTTCAATCTTAAATCGGTTGTTCATGAAATTCCAATCCCTGAATGGGGATATGGATAGGTACGATAATAACACGCAAGGGAGGATTTCTAATTGTAACCTAAAGAAGATACTCAATCTGTTGCCACTTCTCTTTACCAAGTACAAAGTAACCTTAATCATACTGTATACAGAACTTATTAAATGTTGATTGGAGTTTCTTAGTATATTGAAGTATCAAGGATATTAAGCTCCAGCGTGTTTTTATATCTTGGATTGGAATAAACTTTAGTTCTTTAGTTTAGAGATTATAGAATGCTTTCTGGTGCGGTCCGGTCTTTGGTCTTTGCGGTCCTTTCCTAGGCCTATCCTGCTTGTACGCCTGGTTGATCTGACTCTGGATAAACTTAGCCTTGCTTATCTACGCAGCCTTCTGAATTCGCTTAGTCTAGCTTACTGGTATAATAGGAAAAAATTAGATCGCTATCCTAGTAATATAGAATTGCTGATAGTTGATATACTTAGTAGTAGCAGAGATATTAGGTTTTTAAATAGTAATCTAGATCCCGTGGCCGCTGGATATTAGGATAGCTATAGTTGAGATGATTCTGGAGAGTATTGAATAATTGACTAATATAGAAATAAAGAGGGCAGTGTAATTCTAAATAGACTAGAAGATAGGAATTGGTGGACTGTCTAGTAAAGGAAATTAACTAGACTCTTTACAGGGCTTAATCCAGGGCTTTTTAAGTATCTTAGTCAGGACTGCCTGGCGAAGCTTTATAGTCTTAACCGACAGATGTTATCGATAATGGGTGCGAAGATACCGGTCTAGATACTACTAAAAAAAAAGATTATAATCTAAATCTAGATATACTAAGAGCTATCTAGTAGTTTAGTCTAGTAATATCTTTACTCAGCACTTTAATTTATAGGGTTTTTATCTAGATTCCTAAGACTCAGGAGAAGGAATATCTACAATAAGTATAGTATTGTCTCTTCTTTTACTTTTATTTTTCTTCTCCTCTTATATTTAACGTATATTACAAACGCTTCCTACAACTAGGCGGCGGAGAAATCTATAGACGAAGATAATAAATCAAAAAACAGAAAGTAAGGTCTATGAAGACAGGAAAACTCATAGCTAGCAGAAACGTTTCTAGAAGGGGAACCGTGGCTATAGTTCATAGATCCTTCTATCGATGTTCCATAAAAATAGCTAGAATATGATATTAGTCGTGAATATGGCTTCCAATACGAACTATATGCTTGCTTCGTCTATTCTGCTCCCGTCGTCTTCCTCCTGTACTGCGCTCTATTAAATATTTTCCTGAGTACTAATATACAAATTGACGCGTTCTTTTTCCAACATAAAAATATTATCGAGAATTAGCTATGGGTTTGTATAAAGGGCTTCAGTAACTTACTTTCATCTCCTGGAGACCTTTGCATCGCCAGTTTCGGATATTATCGCAACACTTCGTCCAGAAATAGGTGAAAGTGTGATTGTGTTTGCTCTTTATTGCAAAAGAATCTCTATTATTATTTGCTCAAGTCCAATCATATTGAACTGTACTAGGAACATTTAATTTAACCGCCTCATCAGCTCTAGTTCTCTTCTAGCGCGGGGAAGCCAGACGAGGATTCCGGCAGGACACGCCCATCTTTTAGGAAACCAAAATAATCTATCTTCCACACAAAAAGACAAAACATACAATAGGAGGGATTCGCTGGTGGTCACCCACCCAACTACTAACCTCCCGGCGTGTGGCTTATATATAGTTAGTAATCAGGTGGGTGTATCTAAAAAGTGTGATCTGGTACGTAATCTAGGTGCTCGCGCGACTAGTGCAAGTATATTTTAAATAGATATAATTCTATATAAATACTCATACTCCTGGTGTAATATTCCTTTTATAGTGCTAAGTAACCCACCTAGCGAGAAATTTATACGACTCTATTAGTCTTTCGCCTCTCCTTATAAAATAGTCCAATACCTTGGTATATACACTTTGCCACTGTCTATAATAGGCAGCAAGATTATCTGCGTCAACTAATAGCGAGATGTAGAGCTTCCATTGACTAGTACTGTTTCTGTTAGATCTATGTGATTTCGGACTATTATTGGCAGGCAATCCAAATTCATTGAGCTTCGTTTAAGGGACAAGAGATCGGTTACTTCTCTATACCGAGCCTTACATTATGGAAACCGTATTCTTGCTCGAAGTCACTGATAGTTATAATAGGAACTTGTCTCTGAATCTCCGGAGTGCGGCACCAAGTGCTACAGCGAACTATAAGATACTGGACTACAGCCCTTCAAATCACAGAGATTACCAGGGTCCAGTAGAGATTTCCTCTCGCTAGTTTCTACTATAGCTGCTTTTATCACTTAACCTAGCTAGAGAAGATATTCAAAGGATAAGTAGTTACAGGGTATTTATTTTATAAGAGGAATACAGAAATATAGAAAATAGAGAGTTATATATCGAAAAAATCTATCAAAATATATTAGTATAACAAAAGCTTGATAATTGTAGAAGTAACTGACTTATCAGATACATAAGAGGTTAGGAATTTAAATTGCACCCTCTACAGTGCGCCTTATAAATAGAAAAGATATATCTTATATATAGCATATTAGTAATGCTTCTATTAAACCTCTCTTTAAAAAAACTATAAACAAGCGCTCCGTGGGCGTATATATAGAGCTCCACTCGAGTATTAGGCATTTCTTCTGGGCTGTTTACTTTTGTAATACCAGGAGGGATTTAGAGAGCTCGGCCGCCTATCAGTCTCACTTAGATATATCTTCCCCAAATCAGGACTTAGGGGCCCAGAATAGAAGTGTGGAATCTACATTTCATAAGCAGCTGCAAAACTTGCAAGCCGATACAATAATATTACTAGAGCGCTTGGAACAGGCTAAGATAAGGACTCAGAATTAGATATAGGCCGATGCTGAGTCTCAGACAGAGATAATTAAGTCAATAGTCTAAGATGTGCAGACGATGATTAAGATGCACCAGCGGCTGCTGCCAAGTAAAGCCTAGAGGAGACCTTTCCACCATATATACCACTCTCATTCTGATGGTGGTTGTATTGCACGATACACTTAAGATTGATCGGTTGATTTATTACGACTATAGGCAGTCCGAGGGCGAAAACCGATTCAATCGTTCACAGTCCCGCCTGACTGCTTTACTGCCTCAGAGTGCAACAGCTACAGCAGTTTAGAAAGGGTCATCAATGCGCAGACATCACATACCATGCTGGTCCGCTTCATCCTCATTCTCTATGACAGCAGTCTTCAAGCAAATGTACTTAGATTGACATCGAAAAGCGGACAATGGGGAGTGAATTAGTGGGGACAATAATATTGTCTAGAAACAGTTGGGATATGTTGTAGGAGTCTCATAGTAATGGATAACTGGTAAGGCACATTCGCCAGCGGTTGAAGCACTCAGGGGCCGGGAAAACGATACCAAGTCAGTTGTGCCTAATATATCGCAGCTAAGAGCGGTACCCATTGAATGATCCGTCACAGTTACTGACTCGATTATTTATGTATGTCGCTGGCTGCATAAGCAACATTACCACCAAAAAGGAGTTATCCAGGACGCCCTTCTCGTTAAATGACTTCGAGAAACCTTAACGGAAGAGAGCCGACAAGCTTATTAATGTGACGAATAGATATAATTCCCCATTGACCAAATATTCCCATCTTCATATGGTCAAATGTGTCAAATGTTGACTTTTGAAGCTGCTTCTTGACGTAGTAAAGAACATCTTCAGCGACGTTGAGATCGGAGCAAAATAGAGGATACTGGACCACTTGGAGTCCAGCTTTTTCAGCACTTTGTGAGAAAAAGGTCTTCACTTCAGGGTCATCAGTGGCTAAGCAGGCCTCATCGACGAATAAATAACGCTTTTGATATGTGCCGTGTTCCCTTGCAGATCCATTCATCGACGTAAGCTGATTAAGCACCGTTTCGAGCCGACGACCTGTTTCGGAAAGAACGATAAGCGGAGCTTTCTGGTGCAGTCCAACAATCACCCAGAACTGAAGTCCAGTTGCCCTGCGTCGTTTTTCCTGGCAATCTGCACAAAGAAAGGCACCTTTTTTTTGAAATAGATCTTTGTCTTATGGTTTTCGCTAAGGTCAAACTGCACGGTCGTGGCAAAGATCACAGCACCATCGGGCAAACGACAACCAACCGAACCCCGCAACAAAGAGATGCCCGCGACTTGCCCATATCGCTCAGCCCGCGGCTCAGTGATCATGGACTGAGCGCTAAACCAGATCAGGAAAGGCCACAAGGAAATCAAGTACATACACACCTCTACGTACTTGATTTTCTAAGGACAACCCACTGCCAATCAGAGCCCGTGGTATACGGAAAGTCGCCCCAATGGTAGAACCATGCACCACCGTATACCACCCAGCTACCATCGTGTATACCATCGTGTATACCACACCCAAGGATCGAAAGGATAAAAGGGCGCTCATTACCATGTACCTAGATAGTTCTTGTTTAGTCTCTTGCGTTCAATAACACTGTCATTGATAAGTATATCGTTGTCACTGCTAGTACGATTCGTCCATACTCTTATCACAAGTGGATATACGTATCTCCTTGGCCTTGCTTCCATCTTCACTGCTTCGGATCTTAGGATCACCGTGTCAGTCCCCGGAAACTCGAGACAGCTCTCAGGAGTCACCTCGCTCCTAGGATAAGTATTAGTATCTCTTCGGACTAGTGAAATCCAGTCACCCTCGTGCTTGAACTACTACACTAGCAGGTTGCGCTCCCAGGGTTTGACATACAGTTGGTGAAATCAATAATACCATAGCAAATGTCTCTGCAAATTACCCGTATCGTTTTGTTGATTTGACTTATCGACAACAGCAGCTCTCTTAGTATGTATCCATAGCATTAGTAGATTGTTCTTAAAGTTATGCCTTATTCATTGAAGCTTTCTCCATCTCTCCATACTATTTTTTTCTGTATATGACGATATCCCCTGCACTTCTCAACTACCTAACAGCGTCGCACCTATGGCTTATAGTGCTCATCGTTAACTCATAGTAATCGTGGGTTGTATCACCTGTGATATCTATAAGATGTATTCACCTCACCCATTCTACCCTGAAGACAGGTACTATATCATAAACTCACAGAAGCAAGGCACAAGAAGCTCATCTTCACATATTCCATTCATTGGGCCCCTCATGATCTACAGTTTGGAACCAATTTAGAGATGCACAACGATATCAAGTTAATTCCAAAGTCTTCTTACCGGGAGCAACGGTTTAATGTTTGATCAACTAGGCACTGCGTATATACGTATATAACTACCTAGGATGGTACCTAGACCTTGCTCTATATGCCTATAGCATGATATTCAACAATAGCTAGCTGAAAGAAACAATTGAAAACTCAAGCCTTTGCATTCACATAATAGTACTGGGAAACCTAATTAAATAGGGAAAACCAATACCAAGGCAGTAACGAGAACCTCTGAGAAACCAGGCGCTTGGAGAAAAAGATAGGGTTAGCAAAATACTGTAGTTCACAGATCATAGACTCCAGGGTTCTTTGCAAACCTCATTCGCCTGTATATAAGCAGCCGGTTTCATTAAAATTATATATATCTTGGGAGGAATCTATTTAATAAAGGGCTCTAGGCAGTTATACTAGTATTAAAGAATATCTACTTTCTCTGTATTAAGGCGATTTTTATTTTTTGGCTTTTGTTGAATAAGCTGGAACTTGCTTGGGAGGCGTTTAATAAAATAATATACCCAGTTCTTGTTAACTGTATAAGATAGTCTATTAATTATATTCCGTTGCAGTATCTGGTTGGTACTCTGCTTAATTATTCCGGCTGTAGAAAAACAATATAGATTATTAAGCTGATAAATCTAATAAATTAGCGCCTTTTCTTATATATTATTAAAAGTTTTGGTTGAGATAGGACATGTACTTCGAGTCGCTCGGCCTTGAATATATACTTAGAGTCGGTAATAAGAAATGTTAAATTGACGCGCTAATATAGTAATATTAGACCTTTTTTAGTCTTGAGCAGCTGTATAGATATCTAAGATTTGTTTCTTAATATTAGAATAGACATCAAGCATTGTGGTGGTAGATAAAATCTCTGAATAGCTTTAAATTTTGCATTGACATGGGATTTTGTGTTGAGGTAATGTGTCCACAACTAACTCAAGACAAGCGAGTAAGCAACCACCCCGCACCTTGCATATCAGCTATTAGTTGATGGGTCCGTGGGAGCTGGGCGAGGCATGGGTGAAACGAACGAATATCATTTCCGAATACCGCCCGATCGTCGCGGAGGCTTTATGCAAGATGAGCTGAGCTGAACTCCAGATCCACAGGTCGAAGAACTCCTTTCCTCCCTTTTCCTTGCGGAAACCTCTTCTCCCCATCTTGACGCTCCACAACGAGAGCCACTGCGTGCACGATTCCCTCCCATTGCCCCCAATGCCTGGTTGCTTCAGCCGACTTTCCAACAAATTTACCAGAAAGAGGTGTGAACAATTTCCTCCCAGCCTCGATAATGAACCCAAATGCTCTCCTGATAGGAATGATCCTCAGTCCAGCTCAGATGCTCCGGAAGAGGAGGCACCAAAGAAGCGAAATTGTGCTGTGAAAGATCGATGGCGGGAGGCGTTTGAGCGATTACCCGAGGACAAGCAGGATATCCTGAATGGAATGGGTTTTAACGACCTGACGGCCGGCTCCATGAAGTCCAGCATTGAACATCTGGTTGACGCGGTAGATGAGAAACAGCAAGAATGTCAGAACGCATTCTGGAAGCTCAAGGTAGCTGGCAAGGAGATCGTATTCCGGGAGTATACCGATCAGATTGTCGGCTGGCTTGAAAAAGCTGGGGATATTGCGATCCAGTTCGCCCCTCCTCAGGCGAGCCTACCTTGGGGCGTCGTTAAAAATTTGATGCAGGTGTGCAACCCCGAATTGTGTGCTCAAGCGGGTTGCTGACGATGCGTACAAGATCCCTGTGAATGAAAGCGCACAAATGGGCGCTCTCCTACTGACTACCGACATTGTTGTCAGCGTAACCACTCGCGGCCAGGTGTATGAGAATGTCTACCTGCCCCAGGATGGCGACACCATCTTGAGTCCGGTACAGCAGCAACTAGAGAAACGTCTGGTTGGGCTTTATCGAGCTTCACTGGATCTCCTGGCAAGTTCAAGCAAGCTGCTTTCCGATGGCACCGCGAGACGCATACTGGAAGCGATTGCGAATCCGACCAAAGCGACCGACAGCCTTGGGGGTCTCGGTGAGCAAGAGGACGCTCTTCTCAAGGACGTCCTGGCGTGTGAAGCAAATCGCAGTGCAGCCGCCGACAACCGCGCGAACAAAATGTTGGAGGCACTACAGGCTCCGATGGCTCGGGTGGACGCTGGCGTCAGCCACCTCCTCAATCATGTCAGTGAAACGGAACGTATCGAACTCCTGGAGTGGATATCGCCCATTCCCTTCGGCCAACATCACGACGAGTTCAAAGAAAAGAGGACGCCTGGTACCGGCGAGTGGCTAGTTGGGCACAGAGAGTTTGACAACTGGGAAGCAAATGACTCCGCTGGTATTTTCTGGCTCCAGGGTGAGCCTGGCAGTGGCAAGTCATACCTGACATCCAAGGTCATCGACACTATTCGGTCCCGGATCAACACTCCTCCTAAAAATGAAGGCTTCGCGTTCTTCTACTGCAAGCGCGACGATCGGCCTCGTGATCGACCGTTAACCGTCCTCCAAAGCTTTGTGCGTCAGTTGTCGACCACTGTCAGGAACCCGAAATCTATGCAGACCAACCTTCAGGCAGCATGCGGGACAGCACGGAAGGAGGGGACTAATTTCCGCTTGGAGCAATGCAAAGATCACATCCAGAATTCCTTGAATATCTATCGAAAGACTACGCTGGTGATTGATGCCATGGACGAGTGCGACCCACAGTCGCGACACGAACTGGTTGACGCGCTGAAAGCGTTCGTGCAGAGGGCTAAGAACCCCGTGAAGATCTTTATCGCCAGCCGACCTGACCGAGTCCTCGAAAATCAACTGGAAGTAACTCCGAGCGTTTGCATCGAGGCAAGCGACAACCTGGAAGATATCAGACAACACATTGATAATGAGCTGAATAGGCTGGCCAAGAGTAACACATTCTTGGAGTCGATGAAAGCCGAGATCATCGACAGCCTCATTGAGCGCAGTCAGGGAATGTTCCAATACGTATCTCTGCAGGTCCAAAGGGTCGGGACAGGTAACAGTCCGGGAGATGTCCGGAGGCGACTGAAGGCTCTCCCGCCAAGTCTGGACGAGGCGTACGACCAAGTTTGGCATGAGATCGAAGCCCAGGAAGAACCTAACCGGAGCATCACAAAGCGTGCTCTCCGATGGGTGATGGCCTCAAGAAAGCCAATGACCACTCCTGAGATCCTAGCTGCAGTTCGATTGGGTTCGAATGGAAATATGCTGCCGCTTGATGATCTGGTCAACGAACAAAGTTTGCTGTCTCTATGCCATTATTTCCTATCCATCCATTCGCAGCTACGGGTGTGGCGATTCCCGCATCTCTCGGTCAGGGAGTATTTGGAAACTAAACAAGGCTGGTCTATGCCTGAAGCGCATTACTATGCGGCTAGCGTTTGTCTCTCCTACTTCGTGAACACCTACAGAGACATTGACATCGAAACCGACGCTGAGTTGGAAGACCAAGCTGGGTGGCCAGAGAACACAGACGACACTTTTGAGACATTGCAGTCGAATAAATGTTTCCACTCCCTTCATCCCTTTCACATTTACATGAGACACTCTTGGGTTCACCATGTCATTGGAGCGAAGGACATTGAGACAGCCAACTTAGGTTCTCTCTTGAAGTCCTTTCTTGGGTCACCAAACCGGAGCAGCTTACAATACCAGAGATGGCATGAAAAGGTTACGAACGACTGCAGCAGGTATTCCACATATAATAATCCACTCGAATACTATATCTCGAGCGATTCGAGCAATATTGTCGATGAAATCAGCCCCAGGGATGCTCCCATTTTCGCCATGTGCCGGTTTGCCCTAGCTACATTATTGTGGGACTGGTGGGAGACTGCAGAGATTGACATCACCCGTATGAATTGCAACAATCAAAATCTTTTTGAAATTGCTGCCGGGGCGAGTTGTCGATCCATATGCGAGAAGCTTTTGCAGAGACTAGCTGCCCATGAAGCCGACTGCGGCATAAAACGTCAATTTTTCGGTCTCTCGTTGCAGGTCGCAGCATCCAAAGGGAATAAGGAAATGGTGCAGTTCCTACTGGAGCTAGGCGCCGATGTCAACGCCGAGGGAGGTTTTCCAGACCGCACTGCCCTTCAAGCCGCGGTGAGGAAAGGCCATGAACAGGTAGTACAGATACTGCTTGAAAGTGGTGCCGATGTCAACGTGCAGGGGATGTATGGTACTGCTCTCCACCTCGCTTTATCCAGGTGCGATTTCTCAATTGTACAAATGCTGCTAGATCGAGGTGCGGATGTCAACGTTCGTGGAGGATCGCTCGGAAATACACTCGTCATCGCAGCATCACATTGTTCTGAGGATCTATTCAAGCTCCTGCTTGATCGAAGTACAGACGTCAATAACCAAGGTGAAACTTTAGGTCATGCCCTTGTAGCTGCGTCAGAGAGGCACAATGAAAAGGTCGCAGAAATACTGTTAGATCGAGGAGCCAATGTCAACGCTCGAGGAGACCATGGAACTACTGCTCTGCAGGCTGCAGCATGCAATAGCAGTGGAAAGCTAGTCCAAATGCTGCTTGATCGAGGCGCAAATATTGACGCTCTAGGGGATTATCGCGGTAATGCTCTTCAGGCTGCCGCGTATATGGGGCATGAAGGGGTAGTCAAGATGCTGCTTGATCGAGGTGCAAATATCGACGCTCCAGGGAAACGTCGCGGCAACGCTCTTCAAGCTGCCGCGTATATGGGCCATGAAGGGGTGGTCAAGGCGCTGCTTGATCGAGGTGCAGATATCAACACCCGAGGAAGTGATTATGATACTGCCCTTCAGGCCGCGGCGTCAGAAGGACATACAGGGGTGATCCAGATGCTGCTTGATCGCGGTGCTGATATCAACGCTCAAGGAGGGGTATATGGCAGTGCTCTTCGGGCCGCGGTGTTAGGAGGCCATGAAGAGACTATACAGATTCTGCTAGATCGAGGGGCAGATGTCAACGCCCAAGATCCGGGAGCAGATGCTAACGCCGAAGGCGAACAGGACAATGCAATTTCTAGAATAGTTCGTGAGCTTTCTAGAAGACTTGACCATCGTCCTAACATCAGCAAATCTGGTACTGTTCTCCAAGCTGCATCGTCTAAAGGGCTCGAAAGGACAGTTCAGGTCCTCCTAGCCCGAGGCGCTGACGTTAACACCCAAGGAGGTGAGCATAGTACTGCCCTTCAAGCCGCATCGTCTGAAGGGCATGAAATGGTAGTCCAGATACTACTTGATCGAGGTGCGAATATCAACGCCTATGAAGGGAAATATGGCACTGCTCTCCAGGCCGCATCGTCTAAAGGACATTATAAGGTAGCCCAGATACTACTTGATCGAGGCGCTGACGTTAACGCCCAAGAGGGAGAGCATAATACTGCCCTTCAAGCCGCATCGTTTGAAGGACATGGCAGGATAGTCCACATGCTGCTCAATCGAGGTGCCGACGTCAATGCTCAAGGAGGTGAGTATAATACTGCCCTTCAAGCCGCATTGTCCGAAGGACATAAAAGAATAGTCAAGATATTGCTTGACCGAGGTGCCGATGTCAATGCATATGGAGGAAAGTGCGGTACTCCTTTACAAGCTGCCTCTGGTAGAGGAAGTGAAGAAGTTGTACAGATGCTGCTCGAACGAGGTGCCGACGTCAACGCTTATGGAGGAAAATATGGGACTGCTTTACAAGCCGCCTCTGCCAGGGGCAGCGAAGAGGTTGTGCATATACTACTTGATCAAGGTGCTGATGTCAACGCTCATGGAGGTGAGCATGATACTGCCCTTCAAGCCGCATCGTCTGAAGGGCATGAAAAGATAGTTCAGATGCTGCTTGATCGAGGCGCCGATGTTAACGCCTATGGAGGAGAATATGGGACTGCTTTAGAAGCAGCCTCTGCCAGAGGCAGTGAAGAAATTGTGCGGATACTGCTTGATCGAGGTGCCGATGTCAACGCCTATGGAGGAAAATATGGGACTGCTTTACAAGCCGCCTCTGCCAGGGGCAGCGAAGAGGTTGTGCAGATACTGCTTGATCGAGGTGCTGATGTCAACGCCCATGGAGGAGAATATGGCACAGC
>ML733512.1:0-46511 GCA_009176405.1 Aspergillus novoparasiticus | reverse complement strand
CAAGCCGCCTCTGCCAGGGGCAGCGAAGAGGTTGTGCAGATACTGCTTGATCGAGGTGCTGATGTCAACGCCCATGGAGGAGAATATGGCACAGCCCTTCACGCCGCATCAGTCAAACACACGGATGCCGCTTTGGCAATAGGTGAATCTGCCAAGGGTCATGAAACGGTGACCCGGATATTACTAGACCGAGGCGCTGACGTCAACTCCAAAGTCGAACATTGGGGCACTCCCCTTCAGGCCGCATCAGATGGGGGCAATAGAGAGATTGTGCAGATGCTGCTGGATCGAGGTGCCAAGGCGATGGAAGAGTATTCCCTATGAGATATATGCGAGGTCTGAGGGCTCGTGTGCGCTAAGAACCCAAGCCAGGGCCGATTTGTCCTGATGTTGACATCTCCCGAATGGAGGGCAAGCTTCGTTCCCGACATAGACAAAAGCAGGGTATGGCTGTCGTCCACTTAGTAACGGAATTTCGATCTGTATGGCGTCCCCGTGATGTCTGCCGGGGGCAAAAGAAGGATGCTCAGCGACAAATCGTGGTCTATAGGTACGCACACGTCAGACGAACTGCATTTTTGGTTCCGACACCGAGAAAGATCACTTTAGCAGCCAATAAAACGGTTGATATGTATACACGTAGCGAACTTCACTGATTGCCGATTTTGCTTCAAAGACAATGGGGTTGAATCCGTTGCCAGACTTGCAATGGAGCCATATCTCTCCATCTGGTGATCCAACATCAAACATACATGTCGGATGTTGTCATTCATAAATATTATGTTTCATCTACTTGCCTGTCGATGGCCGGCCTCACATTTCAAGCTCATAACTAACATAGCGTTACGTAGTTTAACGGTCAGAACATCTCCAGTTTCGGGGGAAACCTGGGTGACTCCTGGCCGGCGCTATCACTTTCCTTTCTTTCTTTCTTTCTTTTTCTTTCTTCGTTTTTCTTTTTAAAGAAAGGGAGTATTAACTCAGGGGGGCCATCCTCTTCTCCGCTAGATAAACCGGGCAGGAAGACCAATTTTGGTCATTGTTCAAAGCGTGCTTTCAGTTCTTTTTGATACTAGAAATACATAGTCTTATAGTATCAAGTCAAAGACAAGGGAAGCCGTTCATTGGCTAGCATCGCAGTCGGTAAGTGAGCGGCCTATATATTTCTGACTTATTCAGTACAGACGGTGCGATCATAAAGATGAATGGACCTCTTCAATACTCAAAGCTAAGCTTTGAGGTTCTTCAAGAAGTCTAAGTGTACTCTCCCCTTGCTAGCGAGAGTCTACGGTGCATGCTGTGTCATTCAGCCTCATAAACAAATAAGATTAATCAAGACATATCGGTGTCGAACTCTATTTAATACAAACTATACCCCAGTTTGCCATCTTCACCTAAGCCCCTTTCCACATCCCAACACTCGACATAACCCTAATTCTTCAAACGTGCCTGAAACTCCAAACTAAAAGAATAATCCGCATACCCATGACACTGCATCGGCGTATAAAACGTATCCCGATCATACTTCTGCAACGGAATGCCACGCTGCAACCGAAACGGCAAGTCCGGATTAGCCAAAAAATGCCTCCCAAAAACAACAGCAACATTATAATCCCTATACTCATCCTCCATCGCCTGGCGTACATTCTCGGGCGTATAACCCCCAGCAACCAGCACAGGAGTAGTCCGACCCCAAATATCAAGGAACGGCTCAATGCCCTCCTTCTTCTCACAATCCACATTATTAATCACACGCGACTCAATAACATGCAGATACGCCAATCCAAGATCTTTCAACTGCCTAACCAGATACGAGAACTGAGGCACTGGATCTGCCATCTTCATCCCCTGCCACGTATTCCAGGGACTTATTCTGAATCCCACGCGTTCCGCACCAACAGCCTCAACGAGCGCCTTGGCAACTTCAACCCCGAACTGAGCCCGGTTCTCAATACTCCCACCCCACTGGTCCGTCCGCTGGTTACTGACATCCTGGAGGAATTGATCCACCAGATACCCATTAGCACCATGGACTTCCACGCCGTCAAATCCCGCCGCAATGGCATTCTTGGAGGCGGTTGCAAAGTGCCGAATGAACCCTTGGATCTCGTCCTCGCTTAGGGCGTGGGGAACCGTTCCCCCATTCTCCATGGGAATGGAACTAGGCGCGGAGACTTCGAAACCCCCTTCCTTCCTCAGAGTTGATGGGTCTGCGGCGCGACCTAGGGCAATTAATTGGCAGAAGATGTAACTTCCTTTAGCGTGCACGGCGTCGGTGATTTTCTTCCATGCTTGAACCTGAGATTCGGTGAAAAGACCCGGGGCGTGGGGGACGCCTCCTGCTGCTGCGGAGATGAGAGTTGCTTCGGCGATGAGTAGGGTGCCGGGGACTGAGGCGCGTTGTTCATAGTAGTTTGTCGACATTGGGAGTGGGACATGATGTTCGTCGGCGCGGAGTCGGGTCAGCGGTGCCATCACCACTCGGTGGTTTAGGGTGATGTTGCCGATGTGTAGAGGCTCGAAAAGTCGCGTTGACATAGTGATATTGAGAGATGTGTGCGTGTTTGGGGTGGGTGTGGTGTGAGTGAGTGAGGATAGGTTCAAGTCATGTATGCTTTTGGGTTGTTTTGTGCATGTACAACCTATATTCAGATTTTGTCCAAACTTGTAAGTGTTGGATTGTCAATTCCCTCAAGAGTAAATAAAACTTTTTATACCCACATAAAAGCACCTGAATAGGATCAAAAGCTTTGGGGAAGCTCTTACAAATCCGGTCGACGATGTCTCCAAATCCATTACCGAAAGCGGAAAGTGTGCCCTAATCCCCAATTTGCCAAGACCGACTCATCTTCACCTTTTACCTACTCCTACTGCTTGGTGGGTTTTTTGTCTCCCAGAGCTTTGTATTGGTCTCATAATGAATAGCGGAATGAAATCATAGTAAACATGATATAGCTGTAGTATTATGTTCAAGTTTACCTTAATTATCTCGATCAGCACCAAAACGCCCCTGGACCATCGCAGGATATAACATCATTAGATACAAAGAACAAGAACAGGAAAAACAAACAAGTAACAAGGAAAACTTGCCTCGCACAAGTCACACAAAAGTAGCAAACAAAGGCAGTTCAAGATCTTAGACACATAATTCCTATTCAATATAACCACCTTCATTCCGTTTTGCTGGTAAAGACAGCGTCCAAGTGAGAGAGAAATACATACCGAACCTAAAGGCTAACCCTAACAAGTAGTTACTGGCACTGATTACCGACAGGTATAGCTATCTCGGGTAAATAGCTCATTGGCATCTCTAGATCTAACGACTAGTATCCAATAGAATTGCAATCTAGTCTAAATAGGGTTCAAGACGGTGGAAATAAGCAGTGGGAATTCCCCCGCATCTCCGCATAACCCGATCGATAACCGAGGCGAAATCGGGGTATCTTCAGGTCGACTTATAAATAGTACTGGTTTGTACCACGGTGATTATCTGGTCAGACCAAAATTTTTTTAACAGATATTCAACTTCTCTTTCATTTTTCTACTATATCACCTTATAAAGACATCCATTGAGACAAAAACAGCCTCTAGACCTCCAACCATGACTTCTCCATCCTCCACCCTTCCCCGCAAACTATGGGAACATGCCAACCCCCAATCTACGGAAATGTGGGCCTTTAAGCAGAAATTAGAAGCAGAGAAGGGTCTTCATTTTCCTGTATGTCCCATACTCTCATATCCAAATAATAATTTCCGCCGGTTTAACACCATCTCATAATTTCCGATAGACATTCCACGACCTCTACCAATGGTCCATCAACAACCGTGCCGCATTCTGGGCCTTCTGCTGGGAGTACTTTCCCATCATCCACGAAGGAAGCTACACGACCGTTGTCGACGAATCAGCCCGCATAGATAGCATCCCGACCTGGTTTGAGGGCATCCGACTCAACTTCGCCGAGAACATGCTCTTCACTGGTGAACGAACCCCCAGCGGCGATCTAAAAATCACAACCACAAACAAAGAAGACCGCAAAATTGCCCTAACGCAGATTCGCGAGGGTGGCTCCGAGCCGCCGATTAGCATTACTTGGCGCGAACTGCGACAGAGGACGGGGCGGTTAATCCAGGCCTTGAAAGCGGCTGGGGTTGTCAAGGGTGATCGGATCGCGGTGGTGGCAAGTAACAGTATTGATACGTTGGTTGTGCTGCTGGCGACGACGGCACTCGGGGCGTTGTTCTCGTCGGCATCGACCGATACCGGTGTGAAGGGGATTCTGGATCGGTTGCTGCAGCTCAAACCGAAGTGGGTGTTTGTTGATGATGCTGCGGTTTATAATGGGAAGCGGATTGATCTGCGGCCCAAGATTAGAGATATTGTTGGCGGGTTGAATGGTGTTGAGGAGTTCCGGGGTGTGATCGCTGTGCCGCGGTTTGCGGATCCGGCTGATCTGAGTGGTGTGCCCAAGGCCCAGTCGCTGGCGACGTTCCTGGCCCAGGCACGGTCAGACGAGCTGGAGTTTGTTCGCGTTGGGTTCCGGGATCCATTCTTGGTTGTTTATTCGTCTGGGACGACGGGAAAGCCGAAACCGATTGTTCATGGTATCGGTGGATATATCCTCAACGGTAATAAAGAGGCCCGGTTACATAGGCTGCATGGTCCGGAGTCTGTCGTGCTGCAGTACACGACAACGGGATGGATCATGTATCTGTCCGCCATTACAGGGCTGATGTTCGGTGGGAAACCCATCTTATACGACGGAAGCCCCTTCCTGCCTGATGTTAAATTCCTCATTCGATTGCTGGGCGAGTACAAAATTACTCACTTCGGTACTTCGCCGCGATATCTGCAGGAGTTGCGGAAGAATAATGTCCGGCCACGGGATATCGCAGACCTCTCCAAGCTCTCCATTGTCACTAGCACCGGCATGGTCCTGTCGGAGTCCTTGTACGAATGGTTCTACGATGAAGGCTTCCCCGCTCGCACGCAGCTGGCAAACATCTCTGGAGGAACCGATCTAGCAGCATGCTTTGGTCTCGAAAACCCCCTGACACCTCTGTACGTGGGCGGCTGCTAGGGACCTAGTCTCGGCATCCCCATCGCAGCATATGACCAAGCGGACGAAGGAGCTTCTGGTGTCAAGGGGACGCCAGTTCCAGACGGAGAACCGGGCGAAATCGTCGCCACAGCTGCATTCCCAACCATGCCGGTGAAGTTCCTCGGAGACGACGGACCCCAGAAGTATTTCGATTCCTACTTTGCCCGGTTTGATAGTAAGCGTTCCCATCCGTTTATCATGCTGTTCCTGATAAACTAACAATAAGAAAGACGTCTGGACCCACGGCGACTTCATCAGCATCCACCCCATCACCAAACAAATCTTCTTCCTCGGCCGTTCGGATGGAGTCCTAAACCCCTCCGGAATCCGATTCGGGTCCGCCGAAATCTACAACGTAATCGACACACGATTCGCCGATGAAATCGCAGACTCAATCTGCGTGGGTCAGCGCCGGCTCCAAGATGCTGATGAGTCGGTGATGCTGTTCCTGCTCATGCGACCCGGGCGCGAATTCACGCCGGAGTTGGTGGGACGGGTCAAGGAGGCCATTCGGAAGGCTCTCAGTGCGAGACATGTCCCGAAGTATGTCTTCCAGACGCCTGAGATTCCGGTAAGTTGTCGCCCTGCGGGTGGTGGTGTGCGAGTGTCAGAGCAAGCTAACGAGTGTGTAGACGACGGTCAATCTCAAGAAGGTTGAGTTGCCGGTGAAGCAGATTGTTTCGGGGAAGAAGATCAAGCCCTCGGGGACGCTTTTGAATGCGAAGAGTTTGGACTTTTATTATCAGTTTGCTGAGGTCGAGAGGTTAGTAGAGCCTAAGAGTAAGTTGTGAGGTGTGGAAAGCTTGCAGTGTTCTGCGGAGTAGACAATATAGGGCTTAAAATGCAATGAGATCGCATAAAGTGTGCCGTAAGGAACAAAGGAAGGAAAGTTACATACATGGATACAACAAGCTGTACCATACCGTACCGACATCAATACACAAGATTACATACACAGTACACTTACCCTAGTCATGGTAGTAATCGCTACTACTAGGTAGTATTCCGGCACCCCTGACACTCTAGTATAGCCAGCCAGGTGGATCTCTAGCTAGGTGAAGTAAAAGTGGCATGTGATACCGAGATACTTTATACTATGGTGTTTAGGTTGGTCTTTGTTCTAGATTCCAGGACACGCCTCAAAGATGGGCATCCTCTTAATCATCTCAATTGGAATTGTGTTTGGCAACCAATAAGCTTTTCTGTTAGGCATGTAACTGCCATGATACACTCACTCTACCGAGAAACAGGACACAAATCATTGCCTACCATAGTCTATTAAGAAAAGTACACGTTATTCTAAGAGGATATAGTAGTAGCTCTAAGTTACGCGTCAGTTTTGATGATATCCGCTGCTCTTTCCGCTACAGCATACACCGTCGACATGATGTTCGCCGCGGGAATTAGAGGAAAGATACTGGCATCACAGACACGCAGGTTCGTGGTTCCATACACACGCAAATCCTTTTCATCCACCACCCCTCCTTTCTCTCGAGGAAGCATAGCCACCGTTCCACATGAATGGTAGGTTGTAGTGGCTGTATCGCGAAGATATCTTTTTGCCGATTCTCGATCTGTAAGAAAAGCATCAGGGTGGTTGCGTTTTCCGTCGACTAGTAGGTAATCAGAAATAGGCTTTAGACTGTGGAGTCGTTCCACATCTAATAGGTTACGGGCCATGATATCCAAATCCAATGGGTTCGAGAAATAGCGAGGATCGATTATCGGGGGTCTGTTAGGGTCCGATGAGGCGATATGCACTGTTCCGCGAGAGAAGGGTAGGCTTTGGGAGAGACCTAAACTCAGAAAGTTTCCAGGTAGAAGCTCCTGGCCAACGAAGCTCTTGCCGGCTTGATGAAGATTTGCCTGAGCAAGAAACATAAACATAGAGCAGGTAGGGGTATCCAGCTCCGCGTAGATATCTCGGATCACTTTGTCCCGATCGTCTGGGCCGCTGAGGAAGGTATCCAGATAAGCCCGCTTGGCTTCCTGTTGCCCGTGATAGTCAATCATAGGCATATAGGCACAAGATTGCACGCCTCCCACAGTCATTGGTCCTGCTTTGTGTTCTGCATAGAGCTTCAACGCAGTCTGAATCGCGTCTGGTTCCTGTCGCAGCAGTGGATCACCGGTCATGACCCCCGGCTTCACCTCGAAACTGATCCCGCTCATAAGATGGTCCTGCAGATTTTCACCGACGTTGGGGTTGTCAATCACTACCGGGATATTGAATTGGTCAAGAATAGCTCTATTTCCAATCCCAGATAGCTCAAGCAGTTTCGGGGTGTTAAGTGCTCCAGCAGTAAGGATAACCTCCTTCTTAGCTTTGATAATCGTTGTTTGTCCTTGGATATTTGCTTCTACCCCGGTAGCTGTAACCCCTAGATCTCTCTGGGAAAGGATGATTCGATGAGCGACTGCATCTGTAATAATATGGACGCTCGGTCGCTGCATAGCAGGGAGGCCATACCCGGTAGCTGCATAACTCCGTGTCTTTGTTTCTACATCGACGGCCGCTAGATTGGAGTAACCGCCGGTAGAAACTCCAGAGAAAGGGTCGGCGGTAACTCCGTATCCCATTTCTTGAAAAGTGTCAACCCAGGCTTTAGAGAGTGGATCTTGTTTTACAGCAGGAAAAGAGACCTTAATGGGACCCGAGTCTCCATTCATATTCAGGTCAACCCAAGTTGTCCCGATATGGTCGCGAGTGGCTTCATCTGGAAGCTGCAGCGTGAAGGCCTTTCTATAGTACGGGGAGAGACTTTCCCAAGTCCAACTGGTGGCGCCTAGTTTCGCCCAGCCATCAATTCCTGCCTTAGTGGGCGCTACAAAGGCCTGGCCGTTGATGCCGGATGAGCCACCTAGCATCTTGCCCTGAGGCTCCTTGATCACTCGGTCACCTAGGGTAGCCTAATAGCGAAGATCAGTATCCATGTGTTAGCACCCCCTCTGATGCGGCAGGCTTGGACAGACATACCTGGGGCGTGGTTTGGAACTGCCAGTCCGCTTCGGACCCCATTAGAGTGGTCCAGAGAGCAGGGGTCTGAACTCCAGGATCCTTGACAAGGTTCTTCCCTGCCTCAAGAACGATAATGGTGCGAGTGGCATCTCCCTCGGACAAGCGAGCAGCGAGAACTAGTCCGGACGTTCCCCCTCCGACAATCACATAATCCGCCTCTGAAGGCATTTCAGGCTGAGAAGCCATCGTTTCCAGTGGGTGAGAGAACCAGGGTCAAAGGGAAAAAAAAGAAAAAAAAAAATTAAGGAAGGAAGAAGAAGAAGAATTATTGGGTTCGACCTTTTGTATAAGGAAGAAGTGTGGATGCTCTGTGATCAAGCGGGCTGCGACTGCGGCATTTATAGGCTGATGGTGACTGAGGCTTAGCGAGAAGCAAAGACACAGAAATACAGAAATTGCAGTCCGTACCGTTCATCGGTTGCTAGTGCTTACTTAGTAGTATGCTTGACTTTGACTAGTGCAGAATCGATATCGACAGGGATCATTAGACTAGTACCAACCTCGGATCATCTCTGTGCTCATTTCGCCCCCAGCAACAAGAGTGCCCTGATTTCTATCGTAGATGACAGGTTCTGCATGGTGACCAGCAAGCCACCTGCTGAACCTTGGGAAGATTTCAGCACGTTGGAGGTCACAAATATAGATACAGCTTCAAATAACATATCCAGGCCGAAAGCTACGAGGATAACTCCTGGGAGCGACAGTTCCCAGTACGTAGTATCAGATATCTGTAAGAGAAAGAAGGCCAGGCCTCAAGCGAATATAATTATACTGTATATAAGTATATAGTAGCTGGGAAGAATATAGAGTATCTTGGCAACTATTACTATAGCAACTGTTCCTAATATAGTAAGGGATATAAAATAGAGAGCAGTGATAATTAGGGGACTTGTCTTAAATTATAAAAAAGAAGCGAACTGTGTAAAACATCCATATACTGTTAAATACCTTGTATCCCAGAAAGCATAATATCAGCAGCCATATTATGCCTGGTATTTTCCAGAGTCGGTTGTCGATAAGAGGATAGGATACCCAGTGTTCCACGAAGTAAAAGGCAACAAGGAGCAATACCCCGACAATGACCAAGGTATATATATATAGTGTCCAGTGGGTAGGTGCACCCTGCGTTAGTCCGAAGATGAGTAGTCCACATCCACCCACTGAAACAGCTGCCCCAAGGTAGTCAAAGTCCTTGATAGACAGTTTTGCTTCATCTGCCAGACCGGACGATGGCGGCAAGGTTGGAACCGCCCAGTACGCAGCGACTGCGCAGAGGGCACACACAATGGCCGTAGAGCCGAAAACCCAGTGAAGATGGGCGCTGAAGGCACCACCCTGCAATGCGCCGACACCGAATCCCAGTGGAATCATAGCCGCCATCGAGGAGAAGACCGTGGTCTTTCTCTGACCGGGCTTATAGATGCGTCCCAACATGCTCACTGCAGTCGACTGTATCATGCCTACTGCAAGGCCTATTATTGCACGAACAACGAAGTGTAACACCATCCGGGAGGGCGTGATGGAGAAGATCCCAATCAGGTTCCAGACCGTGAGCCAGACTAAGGCACCCACAGTTAGCCACTTGGGGTTCGTCAGATCTGCTAACGATCCTGATACCACGACAGAGACACCATTGGCAAGACAGAAAGAACCGATCAACCATGGGGATTTCGACTCAGCAAGCCCTAACGCATCTATCATAGTAATCTGGTTGACAAGAGCGTTTGCCAGAACAATTGTAAAGAGGAGCTGTCCCACTGAACAGACTACTACAAACATAAGTTCTGTAAATAACGTGGGTAGCTCGGGGGGCTTGCCGTGACTTTGCCCTGGTGTTTCGTGTGATACTCTAGATGGCTTTGCCAACTGTCTTGCTTCATCATTATTATTTTCAAGGCAGCCGACGTTGTGTGGGAAACAATCTATCGTTCGAGACGGGTCTGAATGAGCATAGGAGCTCCATAGGTATGCTAAAAAGAAAAGGAAGCACGTCCAGAGTCGCTGGTTTTGGTGAGCTATATAGTATAGGGTTTAAAAGAGAGGGCGCCGTTCTGGACTGTAGTTATTCCTGTTTTCACCATCACCACAATAGATAGTCTAATAAAGACAGAGAGCAAACACAAGTCTCCGAATCAAAAATTTCTAACATCTTTTGATTTATAATTTGGAGTGGGTCAGTTTGGAGTCATTATGAAGTTCGCGGAAGGACATGGAGAAAGCTGAAACATTGTAGTATAATGTACTGAGCTTATCAACAGGTCATGGTCTTCGAAAGTAAGTTTACAAACATGATCTAACTTCTGCTCTGCAACCACTTAGCTTCCTGGTCACATAGTAGACCATATAAAAGGAAACGAACATAGCATATTGGTATCTAGCTAATACATACGAAATAGTTCTTCCCCAAAATGCCAAGCCTGGAATAATCTCATAATGGAGCCAAACGGCGGGGGCGACGAGGCCTGCCATGTTATTGAACTTGGAGAATTCGATAAAGGCGCATCCAGTGTAGTCAAACTCAGTAGATCCTAAGATACCAACTGATACAGCGAAACAATTGTCATATTGTCGATAAGCTTACGTGTTAGAGCAATGGGGAATACCGTGGAATCCTTATGGATTTTCGTCGAAGCTTCTTAATTTATCTTCCAGTTTCTGCACAGCAAGCATGCACTGCAGTATTATACTAGTAGCCAAGCAGATATCACCTAAATTCAAGTTGCTTGATAATACTTCAGATTCGCAATTTTTCGTATACAGCTAGGGCTAGGCTCTGATTGGTCACTTTGAGTTCATCACTCCGTAGGTCGTCGCTGATTGGCTACTTTAAGTACACTGCCAGTGCAGGGTTCTAATTGGTTATTCTAAAATTTATACTGACTATACGTCCTATCCAAAGGCTTTATATTGCTGTGCTTGGGTTGTTCTCTTTTTCACTGCTCTACTTGTTATCGCCTTCTCATTTTCTTCACTCCGAGCAATTGCAGGACTCTCAAGTGAGGGCGGTACGTGGCAGGTGACTTGGCTGATCGATTCGGCCGGTACAATACCATGATTGTCTCGTTATTCCTCTGTACAACATCCGTTCTATGTTTCTGGTTACCGGATAGCGTCATATCAGATCTAGATAAACCGGTACTCCTAATAGTCTTTATCATAATTTTTGGGTTCTGTAGTGGCTCGAACACTAGTCTGACACCGATATGTCTAGGCCAACTGTGCGAAACTCACGACTATGGGCGATACTACGCAAGCTGCTTCACGGTAGTCTCTTTTGGGGTGTTGGCAAGTATCCCTATCGCGGGAAGCCTTCTTAATGCGGTGGACGCTACTGGGAAAGAGAAGTATTGGGGCACCGTGCTTTTCGCGGGACTCAGCTATGTGGTCTCGTTGCTCTGCTTCCTCTGGGTTAGGATTAAAGTGAAGGGATGGGATTGGAGGATCAAGTGGTAGAGCGTTAGTCTTATGGGGTTATACTGTTAGACTGTTAGGCTTCAGATCCCGCAAATCAGGGTTAGCGTAGCCCTAACGATGTACATACGAATAGAAATATAGAACCAAATTCTAGACCCAAAGCTCGGCATTTAAAATCAAGGTACTATCAGATCAAGTATAGCGCTAGTTCTACCCCTCAGTGCTAAGGCTCCGCTTTATTCATATCTCACTTAACGTCAACTCCCACTTACACATCTACCCACTCTAATTATCCTCTCAACATGGAAACACAATCACCCTCCACCAGTTGTAATTTATTTCAAACCCCTCATTCCCGTTGGCTCGCCGTAACACACCGCGCCCCATCATCCCACTCATCCTTTCTATACGGCGTCAAATCCACAAAAATCTACTGCCGCCCTACCTGTGCTGCGCGCATCGCTCGCAGAGCCAATGTCGTGTTCTATGACACAGTAGACCAAGCGCGCCGTGATGGCTTCCGGCCGTGCAAGCGATGCAAGCCAGATAATGCCAGCTTTCTCGGGGAGAAGGAGGAAGTTGTCGCAAGAGTCATCACGCTTTTGCGGGTGAACAAGAATGCGGTGGCGATGAAGCGGGGGTTGAAGGAGTTGGCTGAAGAGGTCGGTGTTTCGCAGAGTTATCTTTGTCGCGCGTTTAAGAAGACGATGGGGATTACGGTTGGGGCGTATATGATGGAGTTTGAGAGGAAGGATAGCCTGGGCGAGATGGAGGGTTTGATCCAATCTTCTGATATGGTGGATGTGGGGACGGGGCTCCTGACGCCGGCAGTAACAGCGAGGAACTCTCCGGTGCCTGTCAAGGGCCTGGAGGGAGGTTTGGTAGTAGAGGGGGGTGTGGGAAATGTTGAAGAGAATCTGGACTTGAACTTCAATATCGACGAATGGGTCTGGACGGATGACTTCTTCAATGACAGTACCTACGGGTGGCCTATACAAGCTAATTCATAGGAGTCAGCGACGGACTCCAGTATTGTAATGGAGCATGTTAGGTGATTCGAGAAGATACCAACTCCCTGAGTGTTTTTACCAGGCAAGTATCTAGCCTGGCCATTACTACACTTTCATTGGACCAATTATAGACATCTTTAGTTCAATAATACTGCAATATTTTATGGCACGGACTATGGTTAGCCGAAAGCAGGAGTAAATGAAGAAGCAATTTTATCAGAATGGTTACATCTACAGGGTTCATGATTAAACATAATATATACAATGTTCAAAAAATATACATAGCTGAGAAGTAATTTTCTTACATTATCTGGTATGCGCTGCAGACGGTGCAGCTTGTAGCATTCATATCTTCTAAACTAAGAAACGAATACATACGACCATAGGGTGTGGAGAACAGGGCTTCCCGTCCGCTCAGCCGTACTTAAGTTATATATCGAACGCGGCCAGGAACCAAAGAGCCCTGGATCTTAAAATAGTGTCAGGCTTTGTGTTAGGGTGAGCGCGGGTGATATAGGTAAGAATTCTGGAGACTGAGGTGAGAGAGGTGAGAACTGGGTGAGAGCGGGTAAGAACGGAGTGAGAAGAGGTGAGAATATTCGCTGCGATGTATTACTCTTTACTCATATACAATAGTTGATAAATAAGGGTCAAGAGATGCAAGCCCAGTCTGATATTCTTATAATAATTTTCTTCAGTGTAATGGAGCTAAGGTACAAGCTAGCATTTGTTGAAGAAAAGAAGACCAATTCAATCACTAGTCAGATACAGAGACTGATTCTTGAAGAAAATTCAAGCAATCAGGATTATCGAGATTCAGTCTTCTCCTCGCGTGCTCTCTTCGAAGAAGAAGCGGTATAGAATTGGGGTTGAACCACGAAGATCATCAGACTCATCAGAAAGGGAAAGCTATACAGTTTCAATGTACGATTTCTTCAGATCCTTTGTCGGGAGTCCTGTGACAACTATCTCCCCTTCTCTTCGAAGTCTGTCCTCAGACGTATTTATAGGAATTTCAAAGAATTTGTGTCGGAATAATCTTGCGGATGATACGGTCATATCACTGAGCAGTAAATAGTACATATCAAGCAGGGATTGAAAAGAGGTAACAAGAAGACCATGGAGAAATGGCTAAGTTATTATTACTCGGTTTAGGATGGATACGGCTGTATCAGGACTGGGTTTTCTTATCCACCATGCAAACATGCAAAGTTGATGAAAGATCTGGTATTATTCAGAAATTTCGGTAATTGGGGATATTGAATCGGGCGGAGACCTACGCAAGTCCGAAAGATAGCCGATGTTGGGTATGATATTGGGAAGACTTTTAACCAATGTATAGTTTTAAGTGAATGGATAATTTGATGGACTTGAAGTCTGACGAAATCTAATATACAGTATATTCATAAAGTACTAGTTGCATCTATAGTGAGTTGGTCAGTGCATACAATAGCAAATGACTCGGCCTGCGATATCTCAGTGTTAGTGTACACTACTGCAGTGTTATTTTCTGTGGTTACTCATGGACTTTTCGAGGACTAAGATCTCGAAAGTGGGAAGGGGCTTTTTGATCTGCTTTTTACGGTTTGGAGTACACTATCCATAAAATGCAAAGGTTCAGGCCACTCACTATAGTGTATGAGGTAGGTTTCGCGGTGGTTTTTGCGATCCAAAGCAGCCATGTGGAGAAGCAGTAGCGCCTCGGATAGACCCGTGAATGGTCCATTCCATAAAGTGAACGGGACAGGGCTGCTCGGAAATCCCCGTGTATGGCCAGATCTGCCCGAAACCAGCTCCACTCGGTGCGGCCTCTACCTTCAGCCCGCAAGGGCTATCTCGATACATGATAGCATATATCCGTCGTACTTTATTAGTATTCTGTTTTAGGTGACTGAATTGATCTATGCTATCATCTAGTGAAAATTTGACATCAACCTCTTGGTAACTTATTCTACACACACGTCGCAAGCCACCAGCCACGAGCATGTCTCTACCGCCGACTATGAAAGGCGTTCGGATTCGCCAACAGGGTGATCCGGCGAATATGGTCATTGAGACAGGGTTGCCCCTGCCTACCGTCAAAGACACCGATGTGCTTGTCAAACTCCATTATTCCGGCGTCAACTTTATCGATATCTATCAGCGCACTGGTGTCTATGGCGTACAGGTGCCATTCACTGCTGGCCGTGAAGGTGCCGGAACGATTGTTCAAGTTGGCGCCAAAGTAACCTCATCGTACGGGTTGAAAGTAGGGGACCGTGTCGCAGTCTTTACACAGGGCGCCTTTGCCGAATATGTGGCCGCCCCGGCGGAGGGTGTCATGAGACTACCGCCATCAGTGTCCACCAAAATAGGAGCCGCGGCCATGCTTCAGGGTCTCACTGCCTGGACTATGGTCCAGGAATCGCACAAAGTGACCAGTGGCCAAATTATTCTTGTGCAAGCTGCAGCCGGTGGGACTGGAGGTCTCCTGGTCCAGATGTGCAAGTATCTTGGTGCTACCGTCATCGGGACGGTCTCCAGCGTGGAAAAGGCCAAAGTCGCCGAGGAAAACGGATGTGACCACATCATCCTGTACAAAACCACCAACGTGGAAGAGGAAGTTATGCGATTGACTGGCAACAAGGGATGTCATGCCGTCTTCAGTGGCGTTGGCCAAAGCACTTTCAACGCGGACCTGGCCTGCACCCGGAGAAAGGGAACCCTAGTTTCATACGGAAATAGTAGCGGCGTGGTATCCAATTTCTCCATTCTGCTTTTGAGCAAAAAGAATGTAAAGCTGGTCAGGCCAACCTTGGCAAACTACATTGCTGAGAGAGAGGAGTTTGTGGAGAGAAGCACGCAGCTGTTAAAGTTGCTCGAAGACGGGGCTATTCATATGCGGCTAGGAGGCGAATATGAGCTGGAGGATGTCCAGAAGGCGCAGGATGCGCTCAGTGGCCAGAAGACAATGGGCAAGTTACTCATCAATTTACAAGTTTGAAAAGGCTCTCTTAGGGTTAGACAATGCCTTTATTCCAGAAGGTCAAGGCTTCTTTCAATAGAAGACGATGTAAGCCACAGTCAAATCGAGCAATTTTTTTTTTAGAGCCTTAGATAGACAGAATCCGAGCAACTTCCCAGTTTTTGTTTTATTTATTTCGCTTTATCTTATTATGCTTGCGAACAAAAAATACGAGCAATTCTATAAACCTCCCTAAGCGTTTTCAACCCAAGCCTTACACTGGTCGATGCTCTCCTCCTGAATTCTCTGATACAGAAACATCTCGTCGGCGACTTCAACCCCGAGAGCCTTCTCAAAGTCACACTTACTACAGAGGTCACAGGAGTTCAAGTATATGGTTGCGCTATCCCCGTTCTTGTTCAAGTTACTCCGGAAGATGCCGGCCGCGCTTATGGGGAGAAAGTCTTCGTAGACTATGGGCTCGTAGCGGACTATGTCATCCTCAATCAATTGGCTCAAGTTGAATGGCTTCGGTTCAGGCTGCGCGTGAAGTTTGTTGGGATTGATGTAGTAGCGGAACCATGCCAGTCCTAGCTCGCGCATTTCCCTCCAAGAGTCTGGGAAACTCGCAAAGACCCGGGAGAACGCAGTCGTATCACCGGCTGTGATAGAATCCTTGGTCGCTATTGCCAGAAGCGAATCATACAGTTGACGTCCTTTCACCGTTAGAGCCGCACCTCGCTGTTCAATCTCGCCGAAGCGTGCCTTGTGTCTGCCTGGGACAAATTGCTTAATGTTTGCAGATTCTGTTATTTCCACAGGAAAGCTGATTGGCTCCTCAATCGCTTTAAAACTAGTCTGTCGAAGAAGAATAGGACATTTCCGTTTCGGAGGCCCCTCAATGTAATCTTTGACCGGTATGTTCCAGTCTCGCATACTCGATTGGACTGCGTCAATGTCCAGTACTCGTGGGGTCAGGTGGTTGATGTGCGGCGACTTGAAGGCAACAATGTCGGCCAAGATAGCGCTTTCGGTTAACATCTCCTGGTATTCGACATAAGATACCGCGGCTGAGTTGTGCCACTGGAAGCTGCTCGTTGCTTCATGGACAAACTCTTCGGCTTCCGCTTCGACAAGGCCCCCGTTGGATTCATATATGGCCAGCAGCGCAAACATCCTTTCGGAGAATATACGCCGGCGGGAAAGAATGCTGGTAACGCGTTGACGAACCTCATCGGACTTGATCAGCTCTGGGCGGAGCAAGGAGACAAACATGCGAAAAGCATTTTTCGAGAGCTCAGATAGTTCAGGTGCTCGGAAACAAGTCGAATGCACAGGGACATTAGCCGGTGCAAGGTCATAATATCCAGTAGGCAGCATATTCATGACCTGGAGGACGCGTCGGACCTGGTTCAGCTCGTCCGGCCTGCCGACACGTATGGCTCCGTGGCGCTCCAAGTGGATTCTGTCGAGATTATCAGTAGTACTGAGCTTTTGGCGAAGATTTGGATCGCTCTCAAGTACTCTCTGGTTACTTTGTTGAACCAAACTAAGCAAATCGCCATATAAAGGGACCTCTTTGGCGTACATGGCTGACATGGCCACCGCAAAGGCTTGTCGGATGTTTGCTGATGGGACATGCTGGCGTAAAGTGTGGTTTTGCATTGTGACGATATCCGATTTCGGTTGCTGCGGGATTTGAAGACGATAGTCAGTGCCTGTCGAGGTTTCAGCGTTGGCACTTGCCAGAAGCTAGAGCTGGCTATTAGTTCGTTTATACAATGGCACTATTAATCAGTAGTGATTACCACCGACTAGCCTCGAATCCTTGTGGGCCCAAGAAGCGGAGGTTAACTTCCACTTTACAACAACCGTGTCGGGACGCAACCCGTTTCAAGAAATGCTCTAAGAATGCCGCCGGAGACAGTTCCGCCTCGGACTTTTCCGTGTTAGCAATCATGACCAGACCATCGAGTGTGCACTAAACCCCTTGGTTTAGTCAGACGTTGGGCTTTGGCGCGAAGTTGAAACTTGTGCATACCCGATGGGCTTTCACTGACACTAATTCAAACCTGATTGAGATCACGCTGCCTAGATTCTCATGTTCGTACCTCTTCTTCAAAAATAAATATACGCTACCGGTTCTAATGTGAACCCCATGTTTTGGACGTAGATTACAACCAAAATTGTCTACACTGTCTATCGACTCAATCTCTTCATATATATATATATATATATATATATGAATACTTCTCAATATCTAACAACCCATGGGCTGACAGTTGGTCCTTGGTGCGAAGTTGAAAATCAATACTAGGGCCGATGTGTACTAGGTTGCACAGGTCTAGGACTCATTGCTGTTGTAATGGCGTTGTGGAACCGCGTGCACTCCACTCTGGTAGATTGTCCACGTAAATCTGTCTCAGCAACTCTCCGCAAGAGACAGTGAAGTCTTGGCTGTGCATGACCATGTGGATGGAGATATGATGAAAATTTACACGACTCATTGGAATCACCAAAATGAAGATTATCATGGGTATTTTTATGTTTTATGATAGCTCTATCGCAAAAATACCTCGTTTGCCCTCCTGCCTGATCACCCTCACCCCGCGAGCCAGGCAACGCATTTCATCTCCACCAGGATTTCCTCCCGGGGCAATGCCCTCACTTCCACAGTTGTGCGTGCCGGCGCCGTCGTGCGGTCTGGCCAGACCTTGTTCCACTCTTCATTCATCCCAGCATAATCGTCTTTCATGTTCGTAAGGAAAACGGTAACTTCGACCACATTCTGCATCCCAGCCCGACCCTCCGTGGCACCGTCTATGATCGCCGCTATGTTCTTCAAGACGGCCTCTGTCTGGAGACGAATGTCGAGTTTGAGAGAGGTGTTGCCGTTGGGGTCGTGGGCTCTTTCAGCTCCGACAAACGATCCATCGCCGCGGCGCGAAGAAGTTCCCGAAACATGGATATAAGAAGCTCCATGCCCGGCTGTAACCGTTCGGGCATGCGGATAATTAGCGAGGCCTTGGGCGTTGCCGGCTGGACGGAGATAGGGGACGCCATTGGGATGCGTGGTGCCTGACATGTTGACTGGGATCGGTAATATAAAACGAAGACGATCAGAGTAATACCAGAAGAAATGATGTGAGGTAGTATGTGAAAACCCGGGGTGTTTACCACAGTATATAATGTTTTTATGAATCGGAGTGAATTCCCTTAGAACTACTACATAAAAGTGGGCCCTCGGATGCATCCGCCGGGTCTAACAATAGTGACTTCTACCAGGCGGAGGGGACATGAAGCGTCCGCAGGTTGGTAAACACGTCTCGGCTATGTGCACCACCCTCTCGACCCACCCCAGATGCCTTGAGCCCTCCGAATGCCGTGCCGAGTTCTCTCACCAGCCAGCAGTTCACCCACACCAGTCCGGCGTCAATCCTTTCGCCAATACGACGCATCCTGGCTATATCGTTTGTCATGACAATAGCTGCCAGTCCATTGACATTGTCGTTTGCCAGTGCGATAGCCTCATCTTCGCTGTCAAAAATTGTCACGGTGACAACTGGTCCAAAGATTTCGTCACGGATCACTTGACTGTTGGTGTCAATACCACTCAGAATAACGGGGGGGACCCAGTAGCCGTCCGGTTCCTCGGAAGGAATGCCGCCGATGTGGAACTGTGCGGATTCCACTCGAGCCTGCAGGAGATAGGACCGGATCTTGAGGTAATGTTGCAGAGAGGCGACAGGTCCCATCGTCTCCCCTAATCGATAGTTTTTCTCGACATAAGCAACAAATGCGGACATGAACTGGTCGTAGATGCGACGATGAACATAGATACGCGACCCGCAAAGACAGATCTGGCCACTATTCTCAAAAGCTGCACGGGCTGCCAAAGACACGGCGTTAGGTATATCGACGTCGTCAAAGACCAACACTGGGTTTTTGCCACCCAGCTCGAGCGATACGTGCTTCCCAATATCTTCCGCCGTGTCCCGTCTAATCTGGACTCCTGTGGCGGGGCCACCAGTAAATGATACGCCACGAACACGAGTCGAGCGTACCAAGGCAGAACCGACGCCAGGCCCATCGCCAAAAACTATGTTCATCACCCCAGAAGGCAGTTCTGCTTTCTTGAACACCTCTGCCAAAACTTCAACCAATTAGTATTTTCACAATGGAACGGACGGAACGGTCACCCAAAACGTACGGAATGCGGTAATACTCGTCACTTCACTTGGCTTCGCAATTCCTACGCAGCCAAAAGCGAGGCAAGGTGCAATTTTCCAGGTCAAAAGATAGAGCGGCATGTTCCATGGCGTGATGAGTCCGAAAACGCCCACGGGAGATCGGTGCTCGTATGTCAAGACCGAAGGTGGTCCATCTACATAACGGGCGGCGCTTTCCTCGTGCAGGATGTATGTAGCAAAATAGCTGGATTACTAGTCAGCAATGGAGTCCTTGGTCCAAGGAGGTTACTTACTTGAAGTTATCAATAGCTCTCTCCACTTCCACTCGCGCGCGAGCAAGAGTCTTCCCTTGGTCAATGCTCTCCCAGACCGCGAAAAGCTCTTTTTCGTCGCTGATAATGCTGGCAATTCTTTGCAGCATCTGAGATCTTGCCTTTCGCGACGTCCGCGACCACGAAGGAAACGCCTTCGTGGCTGTCTCGACAGCCACTTCCACGTCCGTAGAGTCGCTTAGAGGAACTTGTACCAAGACTTTGCCATCTCTAGGATTAAACGAATTAACCCATTTATTGGACGTCGCGCAGGGTAGGAATTCGTTGCCCACGAAATTGCGGAGACGGATCGGGTCGCGCTGACTGGCCAAGAATTCATAGGCCTTTTGCTCAGTGTTGAGCTGCCATAGTGTGGTAAGAGTCTCCATGGGTGCGGTATTTGATAGTTGAGTTGGATTGAACGAGAAGCCTAATAATTTGTATTGGCATGAGACAAAGCGCCAATAAATATGACTTGCTCCAAGTATCTGGACCTCCTACTAAGTAGAGATGGTGCGGTTGACGGTCCGATTGGCTTCACAGAGTAGACTGACCCACAGCCCTAAACCCGTGGTAGCGTGGACACAATGGGGTCTTTGAAGATACCTGGGAAGTAGCAGTTGTCAACTGAATTGAGCGTTGAATTAAGTCCAGAGAATGGTTCCGCGAAGCATTCGAAGGTCTTTCTCTATTATTCGCTGATCAACACCTGATACACTCTAAGATGAATGAGTAGTCTATGGCTTTCAAGTTGATCAAATTCAGGCTATGTATGTATTCTAGGCAGGTATCTTATCTATGCCCAAGAAATCTAGTACATTTTTCGACATGATGCGCTCTCTACTCTTCGCGCACAAAAGTTTCTGAATCTGCGAATCTGTGGATAGTAGCTCCCCAGGCTGCGGCATCTCCCCCAGCGGAAACGGATAGTCACTGCCCAAGACAATCCTTCCTACGCCGATTTTCCTGCAGATATACTCCACCAGGTCGGCGTCATGCATCAGGCTATCCAGCCAGATGTTAGACTGGTGCTGCTTAAAGAAGTCTGCTGGCGAGACGCCCTGCGCGCTATGTGCCACAAGGTCCGGCCGGCAGTTGTAGCCGTGTTGAATGCGGCCCAGCAGTGGTAGGTAGCTTCCACCAGCATGCGCAAAGCAAAAACGTAGCCTTGGATGGGCGACTAACACGCCGGAAGAGAGAATTGCATGAATTGCGAGAGCAGTCTCACTTGGCCTACAGAAGAAAACATCATTAGCTGTCTTTACTTTTGCTGGGAAAACGGACAGATTGAAGAGAATCACGTACATGCCTATCAGCCATGCAGACCAATACGGTTTCCACCGGCTCGTCTTCTCCTTTTCCCACTCGTACCCTAAAGGGTGCACAAAAATAGGAAAGTCAAGCTCCTCGCATGCCGTCCAGAATGGTTCGAACTCCGCGCTGTCCAGGCTTCGCCCGTTGATTTCAGCCCCGATCTCCACGCCATTTAAACACAGGTCCTTTTTTGCACGGTGCAGTTCCGCGATTGAGGCGTCGACATCTTGCAAAGGAACTGTTGCCAGTCCCAGAAACCGCTGAGGATATTCCTGACATACTGAAGCGATATGATCATTCAGATATCTGGCCATGGAGGCGGCCTGTTTCGCTGGCTTGTCATAAGAAAACAGAATTGGGACCGTGCTCAGGACTTGCACATCGATTCCAGTCGCGTCCATTTCTTTAATTCGTAACTCAGGGTCGTAGCAATTGGCTTCCACTGTTCTGAAGAACCGATCACCTACGTACATGTCGACTTTCTTAGGTGTTTTTGGGTTACTGATGCCGTTCGTCTGAGGTTTTTGGTCATTGTGTGGTCTCAGCGTGATCCATTCGTGGCTCTTATCGCTCGAAACATCCCCATCCAAAGGTGGGAAGCTTGGCAGTTCGGGTGGCATGATGTGGGTGTGGACGTCGATGCGCATAGATGGAGACGCAGTTTGGCCATCGACACCACCACTGTCGGTGTCATGGCTCGAGGAGCCGCAAAGGCAGCCACAAGAATTCGTCATTTGGGAATGTTGTGTTGTTGAATATGAGCGTGGACTAATAGGACCTGCAAAGTAGATCTCACGACTCTCTTCTGGGCGTCTTTTTTTTTTTTTTAAATCATAGCTTATTCTTTGTCGCACGGAGCGATCCGAAGTAGGTGTACCCGGCCATTGTTGAGCCGGCGAGGTGGCCACAGCTGCAACGACTGGTCATAACGGATGCATCCGTCGAGCGTGGAAGCGTCTTCCGCACCGGCTACATCCATCTTGCAATCGTATCATATTTGAAGGAAATTTTCTGAGCATAACTTGACCACCTTCGCCTTCCACTGATAGCGTCGCGCCCTCCCGACACGATAGGAAGCTCGTGGAAGTTTGAGTCAGGGACAAAAATTATGAGTACAACCAACGGCCTCCCTATCCCTGGGCCCCTGCAGTTGGCGGCTTGGCTGGAGAAGAACTCTGCGAGTCTGCAGCCACCCGTTAACAACAAATGCCTGTATTCTGGCGAAGACTTTATATTGATGGCAGTTGGTGGCCCAAACAGAAGAAAAGACTACCATAGTAAGTTACTTGGGGTTTTTAGTCTATGCTAAGAAAAAGGTCGTCTTACGAGTATGAATGCCTACAGTCAACCAAACAGAGGTATGTAGGACTAAGAAACGAATGACGGGCATCATATATTGAATACGATGGATCACAGGAATGGTTCTACCAGATAAAAGGCGACATGCTGCTCAAGATAGTAGAAAACGGTGATCAGTTCCGAGATGTCGTGATCAGAGAGGGAGAGATGTTTCTCTTGCCAGGTATGTTTGCTAGCTATTTATCTGGGATACATAACCGTTCTGTTCTGGTTTTTCTTTTTTGGATAAAGACAATATTTAACAAAGCACAGGCAACATTCCGCACTCTCCCCGTCGCCAAGGGGACACAATAGGCCTGGTGATGGAAAGGAAGCGACCTGTAGGAAGCATCGATCGTCTACGGTGGTACTGCGAGAATGAGAAAGAGCATGGTGAAACACCTGCCTTGATCCGTGAGGAGCAGTTCTTCTGTGAGAATATGGAAACGCAGCTCAAAGATGTCATTGAGGATTGGATGAGGAACGAGAGCAGTCGCGAATGCAAGTTATGTGGCAGTATTGCCGCAGCGTGAGACACTACGTTGTGAATACCATTCAACATGGAAGGCTGTGAATATCGCATTTGGCAAGAAATTTAGCCCAAGGTACTCACTCGATATCAATGAATAAGTGTAAAAGAATGATGAATCAACAACTCCCTTCCCATATATAGCTGTTGGATGTGAAACAACAGAACCAAAATATACCGATACAAAAAAACAATGATTCGTGACCGAACTTTATGCCATTATCTGGCATTATTGGTTCTCAATTAGATCAAAATCTGTCCATAAAAAAGCCATAAAATCATTGCCGGCAGATTCGGCTGACAGTGATCCTGTTTCAGGGCTTAGAATAGGGAGTTGAGAGTTTATCATAGTGATGGGAAATGGATTGTCTTCATCCGCTGCTGCACTGGTACTAGCCTGAACCATCGAGGGGCGTTCCATCATCCCCATGTCTACATGAACATCATCTCCTTTCCTGAGCCTCTTGGCCGCTGGTTCTCCTGTTCCCTCGTGCTGAATTCTGGTCGAAGGCAAGCTGCGTTGGACCGTGGACTCAAAAAGGCTGTTATGGCTATGGTTCTGCTGGCGCAAATGACATCGTGGTAGATCTGTCCCTGATAATGGTAACAAGAGATGTGCATCGAGGTCGGGTAGTCTATCGAGACACAATGTGATGTTTGATGGGCCTTCCCCAAAACGACCCAACGCTTCACTGAGCTTGTCGCGTCTTTCAAACTCGGCCTTTGTGGACTTTAGCTCCTCCTGAACCAACGTCTGATACGTTTCAATTTCTGGCCATTGTATGCTTAGATTGCGAAGCATTCCAACGGCGGCCTCCAAGTCGTTCAGCGCTTTCGCGGTAAAAATAGGGTTCCAAGCCAGCCGTATACAGTGTAACAAAACCTTGGCGCTGGCGAAGAGCGCACGACCATGTTGAATTAGAAAATGACTTCCTGGCACGGTCGCTATTAGACGAGGCGTAAGCTTAATGCAGCCGGACGCGGCCTCGGCACACCGAAGGAACATCGCAGGCTCCGCCACTGTGTACTTCTCTAGGAAAACTCGATGGAGGAGGATCAAGCTAGCGTAATATGAGGATATGGCAACGGTCTGCAGCGCAATGGCTTCGAAGTCCCGGGGCGACTCTTTTATCCACGGCAGTACCTTTTCTGTGAAATAATTCCCCAGTTCTGCATCGTGCCGACGAACGTCAGCTTGGATCTTATCCTCCAAATTCGGTGTGGAGTTGCGGGCAGCCTTGCGTATGTAGCGGACGGTTTTGTAGATCCGACCCATGATGATATGAAAGTCAACAATAACGGAGAACCAAAAGTCCGTTTCTGAGTCCGTATCATGCGTTGGGGCTTTGAACTTATCCTCCAAGCCATATTCTGTGTCATCTATTGCCAGAGGTTTCAGAAGAGCAGTGGATAGAGAGCGATCAAGGACATACAGACACCACCACAGTCCACGCTGCATGTGTGGATCTTGACTAGGTATAAGATCGTCACTCAGATCCAAGCCCTGATACAGGCGAATGGCGTGGCCTGTAGTCACCCACGCTTCGTACGCTTTGCCTGTCTCGGCGAGATATAGACTAAGAAGCCCGTGACCAATGATAGAGTTCAGACCGAGTTTTTCTTTTGATTGGAAAAGTAGGATTTCCCTCGTAGCGTTCGAGTAGAAAAGATGACCAAGATTCGCTAGATCGTACGCTCGCAGACAAGGGTCTTCGGAGATCGGGTGTGTAGATTTGAGGCCGGAAACCGCCACAGCGAGGAGCGCATTCATCACGAAGGACAGCTGACTGTTATCATCGTCATGACCCAAACCACTCCTCCGTAACTGCTCTCTGAAGTCTTTTTCGGGAATAATGGGGAAGATGGGATGTATCACTCGGAAGTAATGGCCAACGAGGAGCGTGCGCACTTCGTCAGGAATGGGTTTGAGGTGAGTCAATGAGCGCGCCGGTTCCCTGCCGTCACCTAATTGCCCATCACCTTTGAACACAAACGTTCCGGAGTTGAGCAACCCCTCTTGGTGTTCTGCGGGGGATTCTCGTGCCGGGGCGAGGGAGCCTGTATGAAGCGACGCCATGTTTGGGGCGGAGCTCAGAGTCTCCAGGGGAAGGTCTCCTTGGTTCTGGTCTGGCTTTTCTGAATTGGCCATGGTCAACTTCACGAGGTCAGTTGCGTCCACATTTGCCGGAGGAACTGCTGGATCGTCTGCAGGTTGATGAACAGGCTCGGATGTCCGCGGCGGACTCGGCGCTCGCAATTGCGCCTCCATAGAGTGGATTCTGCTCTCGAGGCTCATGATATATCTGTGCCAGACAGTCAGTCCTTTCTTCAGGCCAAGCACTAAATCTGAGGAGCAACGGGGCTACGCACTTGGGATCGAAAAGCCTGGCGTTGCCGCTAAGATCTGCATAGATGCACTGCGCATTGTTGCGACAGCAGCTTTGGCACGGCTGTTCCCCATCGCACTTGATTTTCCTCTTGCGGCATGCCTGGCACGCACGCCAAACTCGCTGACGTTCATACATGGTTGGTCTATGTCGGGATAATGGAGCAGCTAGACTGATCCAAGAGCAAGTGACACTTAAAAGGTGGGGATGAACTACGTTGGTGGGCTAACTCCAAGGAGCGGAAGCTAGTCCTTCGCTAGTGATAGCGATACAAAGTAATACCCCGTACGTTGTAGAGGATGCCGCCCCGGGTGGGGATGGGGGGGTTTCATTGGTGCCTTGGTTCTCGGCCACACTTCTTATCTAATCTCCATTCTGCTTTTCTTGGATCACGTCGACGAAATGGCTGGCATGGTACCTATAGTTAAACTCCTAGGCTGCGGCACAATTTTGGTTTTGGTCTTTATATGTTCCGTAAAACCAAATCAATTCGGTTTGCGATCAGTAAAAACTGTAATACAGTTCTTTTGCGATTAGCTGTATTAATATTAGGCTGTTGCATAACCGCGGGTATCCCCTGCCCGTTCCCATATCCGCTCCGCGTTTGTGGGAGGGTATGAGGCACTCGAAATTACCTAAATATTAAATCAATCAATCTGATTTATTTAACATCAAATTAAACAAGAGTACCAACAATTTGAAATGTGGATAATAATGAAATTGCACAGCATATTTGATGTACACAAAAATAGAATTGAACATTGAATGGATAATGGCGGATTTGGTATTTTTGGTAATTTGCTATAATGAATTCGGTAATTTTGGAACAAACGAAATTACAGGCCTATAATAATGCAAAAAATTGACCCACAACTGGGCATACTGGGTATCCTTGTAACTGCAATGTTGCAAACACACTCGCGCGCTACCAAATACCTTATCTGATATATGTAGCTTGGGAATACCGTAGCAAACGCTCCGGTATTGTACTCTCTTTTGGCCGAATGATAAACACGCAACCCCAAGCAGCCTGCTTTACCCGTCACATCCGATAAATTTATTCATCACCAACACTCGATTTAGCCTAGATACTACTTTTTTAAAAGTACCTCACATTCGTGGATCAGTCTGTTGTCTGAAAAGAATTGATACCATCCGGCCTCCTTGGCATTTATAGACAATATAAGACCCGTGCAGCACTCCTACACACTGGATCCAGAGTTGTCCCTGCAGTCAAAGACCTGGGCGATATCTCCGCTGGAAAACGCGTCCTTGATCGAAATAGAGACGGCATACCTAGGTAAATCCATTTTTTTTTAGCTCACATGTAACCTGAGAACAGGCAAGGGACACTCACGTTCCACCAACAGTCATGAAAAGCCCAAGAATCACAATTCCCGCATGTAGTCCATACTTTACCTTCTGAATCCTTGGCCCAGATTTATAGTCTTTATGATCATGAAACCAGAGAAGTGCCGGAAAAATCAGGCTGAAGGGCGCGAAGCACAGTGCGCCGGCCAAAGCAAGTAAATAATCCAAGATCGGGACTGCCTCTGCCACAACGAAAGCTACAGCACCCAGGATAAAGTTGATACCGAGCCACGTGAACCAGTGAACCCAGGTATTTGCCTGCAAATGTTTCGAATCACGGAGCAACCGAACAAAGGCGTACTTGGCCGCTACATGCTGGTAGATGCCAACACCAATCACAAGCCCTGGCATTGCGATACCATAAGATATCTGCTTGAAGAGCTTTCCAGCACTGCCGAAGACAGGAACAGAAAGCCAAACACCACACCAGCGGTATATAACCAGACTAAACGACAAATACATAGCTCCAACTATGAAACCGGCCGAGATACAAGCCTTGCGATAATCCTGGGGCCGGCGCATCTCCGAGATAACAGGTAAAAACATTGACGAACCAGCCGTGCTGATGAAGATGTTTTCTACATTCAGCATACCCACAACAAAGGATGGGTACGCGATGGGTGTCCAGCCGAGATCAAAGTCACCGGTTGGTGGGGCTGCTGGAGGTCGGTCTTGCTGCGTCACGGCGACCGTGAAGATAAATACTGCAAGAAGGAAGGTCAAGAAGCCGATCCAGGTCAGCCAGCCCAGACGAGAGAACATGCGGATGGACGAGCATATTGTAACCAAAATTGTGGATACAAGAGCAAAAGTCACTGTGCATGTCCCATGACTCGACAAAGCGTTGAATCCGGTTGCTGTTGTAACGATTCCACTTGCGGAAATTAGGATCTGAGCAATTATGACCTGGATACCGACGAGTTCGCGGCCAATACGTCCCCAGGTGAATGCCATCATATCTGGCAGCACTTCAGAAAGTATTAATCCTGATAGATTTTAAGGATCCTGGGATATAGACTTACTGTGACATTGGGGATATTTATTGCGAAAATCACCGAGGATAATAGCAGAATCTATATGTTGTATGACCAGTAAATATAAAACCTTAATGGCGACTTAGTTGGCAACGACTTCAACCTACATGTATTCAACGTAGTAAATCCGATGATACATAACGATCCCCCAACCGAGCCAAGTGCCGCTAAAGCCCCTGGAGTGGCGAGGATGCTCATCGCAAAGCTGATTTTAATGAACACAACAGTCGCTCGCTGCCAGCTGACAGTCCTGAACTCGACGCCGCCCTGGCTCAGTTCGAAGATCTCGCGTGATTCCCCGCGCTCTGTTTCCTCAGTTGAGGCTTCGCCTAACTGAGGCCCATCAAGCGCGATATTACCAGTCTCGGGGCATTTTTTGTTCTCTTGACTAAGAGAAATAGTCATGTTTGGGTTAAACTTATGTCGGGAGAACAGCAATCGTTTTTAAAAGACTCTTTCACTTACTGATCTACTATATTTATTTACTGCATTAGACCTAGCTAGTATCTATCAAGCTAGTATTTATCAAGATGCTTTGGGCGCTTTTGGATCCTTCTTGATACCCGGTGTTGCTTATCCGAAGGGTACTTCGCAAATCATCACCGATATTATTATCATTATCGTTGTTCTTATCTTCGTCCGGCTTAGATTTAACACTTCTTCGTTATTACTGATTAGATTAAAACCACTCTTGTTAGATTCTTTGCTCTTTCGCTGCGTATTCTCCTGATGAGAAAGATACTTATCAATGACATATGTCGATCCTCCACAACATTGAACTTTGATGTACACATAAACACTATAAGATCCCTGATTGTCTCAAGCTTAAGAGATCCTCGACGATAATACCGGACATCCCGAGAAGTGTCAAGAATCATTCATGATATACTGCGTAGGGTTTGATTCTGACGTTGCTTGCTGGTTGTGATAGCTTCGGTTATGTACCTGGCCATCCTGGATAACGGACCTATCTAGATTAACATCAATTAGCCCTTAGCCGCCGTCGGAGCTGACGTGGGTTATAGCTGTTGCCGCACTGAGCTTGACAGCTTGGAATGTTTTGCTTTCCAAATTGAGAATTACACCACTGGCGAGAACACGAGTGAGACTGAGCCTTGGTATGCTTAATACTGACAATAAATCCATTTGTGCCATCAATCCAATCTGTACAGCTAGATATAGCAGTTGCAATAATAGGTCTTGTATCACTCTAAGAGACAGGGCTGCTCAACCAGACGTTGGCAAATTATCAAGATCGACATGCAACATCAAGTGGGGAGAGGGGGAAATATCAATTCTATGAAGAGCGTGGCCACTTGGTGTCGATCGGGTCCCCTCTATACGTCCTGTGATTGGATCACAGACAATACCAACGATGGAAGCTTACAAAAGCATACTCGGACTGTGTCAGGCTTGTTGGAGAGCCTCCGGTTGATATTTAACCACTCCTTTGCTCCAATACCCTAATAGATCATTCTTCACTTCTTCGATATCTGCATTCTATACCCCATCAACACTCATAGTCCACCCCAATCTGCCTTCTACATAATGGCTTCCAACCCCCCTGCCGCCTGCTGCGCTACTGGTTTCAAGCATGAGGGCACTCCTGTTGGCGAGGTGAAGAACATAGATGGTGGTGAGTAAAGAAAACTAACAACTGTCGCTGAAAGTCATTCAATTCCTCGAGAGAAAAATCCACCGGCAGTTGCGCTGCACAATGTACCTCCCGAGCTAACATCTAACACACCCTTCTCTTATCTAGTCAACACCTACATCACCTACCCCAAAGACAACAAGACCCCCGAGAAGGCCATCGTCTTCTTGACCGACATCTTCGGCATCTTCCCCAACTCTCAACTCCTCGCTGACGAGTTCGCCAAGGCTGGATACTTGACTGTCATCCCGGATCTGTTCCAGGGTGACCAGATCAACGTCGCTGATATGGAGTCTGGCAAGGCTGATCTACCCTCCTGGCTGCCCAAGCACCAGCCCGCCAACGTCGACCCCGTCGTTGAGGCGTCCGTTAGGTACGTCCGTGAGACGTTGGGTGCGAAGAGCGTTGGTGCTGTTGGTTACTGCTTTGGTGCTAAGGTAAGGTTCTACATAACCTCTGATACAGGCTTATCTCACTGGGTATGAATATGGGTTTCTAATGGGCCATTCTCAGTACGTTACCCGCCTTCTGATGACCAACAAAGTCGATGTTGGATTCGCCGCCCACCCCTCCTTCATCACCCACGAGGAATTAGGCGCTATCCAAGGCCCCTTGTCCATTGCTGCTGCCGGTATGTTCTTTTACCTTCAGCCCAAAAAGCCATAGCACTAAGAGTATCCAGAAATCGACTCCATCTTCACCACCCAACTCCGCCATGAATCCGAGAACACCCTCATTAAGGCCGGTCACCCCTGGCAAATCAACCTGTTCAGCGGCGTGGCCCACGGCTTTGCAATTCGCGGCGATATGAACGTCAGGATTCAGAGGTGGGCTAAGGAGCAGGCTTTTGTCCAGGCCGTTTCTTGGTTCAATCAGTACTTGTAAGAATATATGCTGGTTAGATGAATATTGGGAGCTATTGAGGGCATTAGCCTTGTTCATATGGGGCTGATTTGGCTTCCGCGCAGATGCGGCTTGTGAGCAGAGTTATGTGAAATGAAAACATATCCTTTTTAAGAAATAGACGTGGAGACTTGTTGTTGTGATCCATACTGGGATTCATGGATCCAGGCATACATAATGGGTGCTTTAGGGCTGTACTTACAGAATTGACCAGCAGTAGTCATGTTAAATAATTCTCGTAATGAAACATATATTCAATAAAGTGTTATTAATTTTGAGGTTCAGAAAAGGCGTGTGGTCGTCGTTAGATTATCACAGGACCGACATTGAAGTAAATACTTACTCAGAGGAAAGCGTACGATAGGTTACGGTCGACAGAACCAGGATGAAATTCGCTTTTCTAACATAAACGCCAAATCAGAGTGCCTTCCAGTAGAGAGCCGGATGTCACCTCTCACTCCCTTACCCGGTATGAACATTGGAAACTTTTCGCCGGTAACAACCCCGAGCTGCGCTAGCCGGCACAGTATCAGTATCGTTCATAAAATCGAGGATGTCGAGTTTTTCAATTATACGATGTTAGCAGGACACACATCTCAGCCGTCCTACTCTATAACGCGCATCAGCTCTATATAACGACTCTTTAGCGACTCGATATTACGCTTTGCACACGCGATTTACTATAAAAAGATTAATCTTCATTTCCGCGATGTAGCCGATAGATATCTTCTATGAATATTCCGACTTTCGGTCACACCTATAGAAGCTTTAGAAAATCTCGGCATAATAGCAAAAAGGTCGTTCGAGAGGCACATCTACTATCTATAATACTAGAACCTGTATCCCTTGCCTCTGCGGCATTTATTCATAGTTAGACCAGCATCTACCTTATCTTCTGGGCATGTCGTGTTATTGGAGAATTCTGAAATCAACCCATGAGTCTAAAGTAAAGAATAATAGATCCCTGCTTTCCGACCTTTCAAGCATTTCTAAGATCAGACCGGAAAAGTCCCTAATTGGTTATATGTGAGCGCAGGTCCACACGACCCACAACTTAAACCCCTGCTTCCACTAGAGCCTTCGATATGCTGCGAGAGTTGGCATGTCGCAAGCTCGTTTGGAGTGAGTTAGTTTACCGTGTTATAAAAAAGAATGCAGGGAATTAGCTCGTGGAGAGACTGTTGGTGGAGGGAAAAAAGTACGTGTGCGGAAATAGGCTACTTATTAGAGACCAACTACAGAATCACCTAGCTTGACATGGACGATGAGCGAACGTTGAACATTTCTTTTTATCCAGATTCCGCCCCACGGCACTTTTCAAGACGGAATGAGAACGGTTTATTCCGTCATGAGAAGTGCCGTGGGCGGGGTCTTATCGGCCGTTTCGGAAACAAACTTTCTAGCAAAAGATAGGGTTATGTACTCTAGCGGGGACAAATTCCTAGCAGAATCTTTAATCTACATGAAATTTTTACCGAGGTGAACCTATGGCTTCTTCTGTATGGCGATACTTCATATATTACGCAGAAATATATTACACTCTTTACGAATGGACAAGCTCCATCGCTCACGGAATGCCTAGTCTTCCTTTTTGAACTCATTTGCTGCCGGTCCCTTTTTTTTTTTTTTTTTTTTTTTTTTTTTTTTTTTTTTTTTTTTTTTTTTTTTGGATACCAGTTAGTCTACATGCCCGGGCAGAATCCTGCCCTTCGATTTTCATCCCACTAAAAAGTGCAATTGCAATGAGCCTGACTGTATTTCACCGTACCGGGTAGTTACATCGAATGCTGTCCTTGTGCAAATGTACGCTGGTCTAATCGAACAGGTGAACTAGTGCCAAGCTGCGTTGATGTACGTTCTCAAGGTAGTGATTATAGTAGACTTGTTTATTTATTCACACATAGAACATGGCACTAGTAATACAACATTGGGTGGCTGAGATTTTGATGTGATAATACTGACCAGCACACGGGTTCATTCGATAGTATAGAACAACTGATCAAACTGCTCGAGATCATTTAGCAGATCCCCACTCAACTGCATATCATCTAAGTCAAACCAATTTTCAGGATCAGGCTGCAGGTGCTGACTTGTGCTAGGACGCGGATCCAGTGCCATAGTGCTTGTATCGACACTATATATTGCACCAGCCAGCCAGCCGTCGCCCAGGAAATTGTTCACGATCTGTCGGTGCTCAGCTTGTACACCTGAATGTTCGTCCATGTTGGTGTCAATGGTCAGAACCTGGTCCATGTAGTCCTGCACTGTGCGGTAAAGCTCTCCCACAACACGGCTGCGGTATTTGGCGACTGCATCATAGAGGCTAGTAAGGATTTGATGGTAGAGCCGAGCTTGGGGGCTAGCTTGGCCAATATCGTCAAGAAGAAGTAGTGTGCTCTCAAAGAGGCTTTCTATGTCACGACGAGGTTCGCCAGCAAGCAGAGCAAAACCTAGGATGAGTCCGGCTCCAAAGATCCATGCTCTACAAGGATACATCAGCATCGGTCTGATGAGTAAATCGCCAGGAACAATAGTAACTATCTCTGCAATAAAGGTAAAGCGAACTTACTTGAGTAGGCAAAAGTTTCGAAGAATGAGTCCTGCGGATTTTGCTTTTCGACACATGTCAATCATGTACAAAGATGAGCTAACACACACCTGAGCCATCTTGGACACTTTACTGTTCTTCAGAGAGACATCGGAGGCCTCCTCTGGGTCACTAATCAAATGATCCGGTGCTTTACCACGAAGGCGCGAGGTCAGATATGCGATCAGATACGGTCGAGTGACCAAGATTACCCCAAAGTAATACACGCAGGAAACGTGGATTTTCGTCATAAGGTGTTGTTTGTCTCCAGGTTCAAAGATTGGTAATTTATGGGGAAAATGGTGAAATTGACGCAGAGTTGGCGGAAGACCATGAACCCATTTTCGAAGCTTGAGAAGCAGTTCCTCGGCCGTAGCAATATCGAGCAATTTACCCTTGCTGAGAGTATCGACAATATCATCGAGCAGGGTACAACCATTCCCCATCGCACAAAATGCTGACTCAGTATCTAAGCCCTCCATAACCTTGAGTTCACTCGGAACTTTGGGTAGGCTTCTCGGTCTGGAGAGCACAAAGCTACTCAGGACATCAAGGTTACGCATGCTGTGCCAGGTTCTTCGTCTATCAAAGACTGTCAACATCTACTATCGGCCTTGGAAAAAGTAATTAGAACTTACCTTCTGTCGTTGGCAAGAGCATTGGTGTAATCCTCGGGGATATGAAGCTCAAGATTAATGGCTGCTCGTGCAGCCACACCTATGAACATCGATGCAGCATTGCGATGGCAGGCGCCCAGCATATAAAATCCCATTAGCAGAAAAAGCCTCACTGTGCCAATGTTCTGGCGCATCAACATATCATCAAAGGCTACCTGTCGTGCGCGACGGAAGTACCCATTCGCTATACGGGCATCTTCCTCTGAGCCTTTGACTTGTGCACCAATAGCTAGAGCAACCCCGATTGCTGCGACATCCTCTCGCCTCACGAATGAGTTAGTTGCGGAGCGAGATGCATTAATATGTACTGCTAAAAGGGTGTCAACCTCATGGGGTGTAAAGAGATCCAAGATCCCGTTTGTCTGTAAGAGAGTCAGAGATTAATCCACTTGAATGATCCTGACACGTACTGCCTCGTAATAAAAATCCATCCATGAATTGACTTGATTAGCCTGGACATTGTAATCCACATTTGCTATGGAAGAATGATCCGTATCGATAACAATGTGATATCGCTCTGAATCGGTGAAAGGCACAGAACCTACGTATGCCTTGACTGTCTTCCGGAGGAAATGGAGAAACGAGAGAGCGGAGGTCTCGCCAACGTAGACTGTTAAGATCTCTTGTTTAGATACCCAATAACATAATATTGGCTGGCTTGGTCCCGTACCTTTGGACGACTGGTTTGACTCTAGAGACAAGTGCTCTTGCAAGAAAGCAGAGGGTGGAATTTGTTCACCATTTTCTGACTCGGACGTGTTGGTACCAGAAACAGGGCCATCCAATTCAAACGACATATTATCATCAATGGCCGCGACCCCATGTGTCGGTGAAGAGCCATCTTGCCGTCTAATAGAGTTACTATGGGTATTGCAAGCGGCGGCACGAAGTTTCCGTCTACGACGATCCATTCCAGAATATTGGCATACATTGTCGAGCCCGCGTTGCATGCACGAGGAACATGGGCGTTGCGAGTCACACCGTATCTTTAGGGCCTTGCAGGTCTGACATGCGTGACTAGATCGTTGTCGATCTTCCGGACGTACTTTTGGTCGTGGCATTGTCAATTTTAAACGTGTCTATTGCTGATTGTTGAAGACTCGGAATTCCCATCAGGGACAGTTAAATCGTTTGATGGAAGGATTCTGGGGGAGTGGGTTTGCTTGAGTTCTATCTATCCTTATCTGTCTCGCCACTGATAAGCTGGGCTATAGACACAATACCCCGCACGATAAGTGCATACGCCCGAGTTCATATGTGCTTTTGATTGAGTTCCCCAGAATCAAAATGACGTTGTATCTAGTATTTGTTGTATGGTTTTGGAGAACTAAAACATTGAGATTTTGGTGGTGGTGGGGGGTGGGGCCAATTAGAAGTCCCCATGGTGAAAGATCAATATATATGAGGAACGTTCGTGGTGGTACAAAATGGCTTGAGCTTTAATTTAATTTGCTATTTGATCTTTTATTAAGATTTTCAGTCGAGTAGCTCCTGTGTATTTCAAACCCAAGCTTTAATACAGCAGTGTTGATCAAATTTTTATGACTTGATAAGTTCGCCACATGTACCCCGCTTTAATCTAGATTCTAACCTAACTTTCTAAGGAATTAAGGTCTGTATTGTCATACATATACAGTATGGGATTTCACATTCCCTCTAAAATACTCTACCAGATTCTCGATTCTTGAAAGTCAACAATGAGGGCTGTTACCTTGGATTTGAGACTTATGCCGAAACTTTTTAATTCTTCTGGGACTTCGAATCTTTCCCATACGGTGCTTGGGCGTGGATACTCAGGAAGTAGCTGCTTGATTGCAGTGTATCTAAATCCGTTGAATCAATGTACGAGGTTGAATTAGTAGATGTGGGGATTGTACGAATAGTGCGGGGACATGTAATCCTTCTACATAGTCTGGCCCAACAGAAAGGATCATGACCGAGCGTGCTAGGCCGAAAAAGAGGAGTTATATTCAAGTATGTTATCCGTCACGGCATTTAATACTTGGCACGGCCCTACTACCGCGGTAAGTTGGCCAAGGGATAAGCTCTCATAATATCATTCTCTCCCACAGAAAAAAAGTAAGCCTTGTGTGTTGCCCACTCCAAGAAAATGGTATGTACTCGAGTTTAAGGGGAAAGACCGTTTCTCGAGGATGAAAGGATGAGCAGTAATTTCGGGTAACTTAAGAGATAAGGAACATATCCGTCCCTTAGCCGTCCCTCAGCCGTTCCTTTTTCTGTCTCTTGGCCGCCACCAGTGGCTAGCGGCTCTCGCCCGCGAAGTACATAGTATATTCTAGTCGAGCTTTGTGGATACCGGTGGCTGAGAAGTGTCCATGGTTCGCAGACCGTGCTTGAACATTTGATTGGATTCCACAGCGTTCTTATCTCTCATTTTCTCCGCAGTCTCTCGGCCCGCCCCCGGTACTCGATACTCAAGCTTGGCCTGAGCATCTACTTGCATATCGGACGGCACAGGGTGGGTCCAAGGAAGATATTCCGGCATCAAGCCTACCTGAACGAGAGCCGTCATCTGGTCCCAGGCAATGTGTTCATGGTACAGCCGGTCGCCCCTCACGTTGACAACTGCGGTGAAAGGAATTTCTGCTTTGAGACCCGTGGGTGGAATGCCGGGAAATCTGCTTCAGGTTAGTTCATGTAGAGCAAGCAGGTAAAAGGTAACATGGAGATGTCTTACAGCCAGTCAATCTGCATATCGTGCGTGAATTTATAGATAAACTCATCAACCACACGATCGATACCCACCGTACGACTTATCAGCTCAAGTTCTGTGTCAGCAGGATTATTAAAAATAAAGTGATTCTGATAAAATGATGTTAGACGGGCCCTTCCAATCCCCCCGGTTAACTATGACTGAATTAGCAGGGTGCTGGTAAAGGATTCAGAATCAATGCCAGGCCGGTTCGCTCATACCGTGGGAATGTGATTTACATATGGCTCTTGTACCATAGTTGCCATTGTGTGTGGTACAGAGCGCGTCTCAAACTCATGGTACGTATGTTCTTCCCAGATGGCTTCTAGGTCAAAATAGGGGCCCCCTATTAGAGGCTTCAAGAAGCTCAGATTTCGAGTGTGCGACACAGCTTCGGTACCGTAATCGAATTCTGGCTGAAAGGGAGTGGCAAACTGGTGTGTGTTGACAGCAGCGTATCCGTACGCTTGAGGTTTCCCGCTTTCCGTCACGATTTTGGCTGTTGAGGATGCTCCAGCCAAATGTTGGAGCATTGGGAATAATGGACTGGGGATATGTGAATCCACGTTTCCATAGACTACTACTCCCACAATATCCTGGCAAGCATTCGCTGCCTTAATGACATCTGACCAGGCCTCCGGATCATACGCTGACACCGAAAATCAGCTTCAAGATCTAGTACTTTTTTCGGGTCGTGACTTACCGACTATTCCAACTTTTCCCTTAGGTTGACAGTTTTCGCAGACGGATAATGCCTCTATGGCAGAGGCAATGCCGTCTTGATCGCCTTGTAAAGCCCGCGGACACACTGCCACTACTGCGTATCCTTCTTCAGCCCACTTCAGGAGTGGTGAAGGAACTCCATTTTCAATACGCAGGTTTCCAATATCTGGTGATGAAGAAAGTATAATCATACCAGGACCCACGCCTTTTCGTGAAAGGGGTTGTACCAGATAAACTCCCGGCGCATGCTCTTGCATGCTTGGTACTGGAAGGCTGGCAGGTGCGTCCATTGCTAGTTCGCTCGCGTTCAGGTGTTCTCTGGAACAGATTGATCTGATAGAGTCTATTGACTTTTGAGATATTGACTGTTGAGATAATTGACAAATCGAAAGATGTCGTTGCCGGGTTTTATGAACGAGAGATTGGACAATGCTAGAGGAATCACCAGACCTCAAGGCCTAGAAAAGTGTCACGAAATTCCCAGACGATGCTTCGATAAGTCCGTAAAGCCGTTGGCCCGGGTATCAGACCGATTGTGATGGTGTGATAGTGTCTGGGGTATCTACGATGGTAAGCTTCCGGTCGGAAATGCCCAATGGGCTTAATCGTAGGAGAAGCGATTAGATTTCATCGGATAAGCCCTATACATGCGGGCAATAGCCGTGATCAGAAGCGAGGGCCCGCAAAGTAAGAAAGGTGCGGAGACTACTGAAACGGCTATCTATCTGCAGCCTATTATTCGGCAAAGTCCAGCCTTGAGCACAGCTTAGCTGTGGTTAAACATAACGATATAAACATGATAAAACGTCAAGGCTGGTGTTATGTGGGTTTCCTTTGTTTTGCTGTTCTAAATGTACCTGCGAAAGAGAGGATTGGTATGCGGTAAACTTTTTCTTTCATTTGCATAAATAACAACATAGCTGAGACTCTTGCCAATGGGTTTCTAATCTTTATCACTGTGGGCTTGTAATTCTACAGAATTGATCTGAGAAGCTACTATATACTATTTAGTAGCTAGTAGTTCTAAGCTCCGGCTTTGGCTATTCATTTATATCATGTCTATTCTAGTTTCATCTGACATCCTTGGCATTTTCCCGAGTCTTTCCTGCTTACGTTTATATATGTCAATTGATATTTTCTGGAGGTCTTTGATACGAAAGTATCGCTTGTATTTCTAATCTTGTATAGGTTGTATCACCATGAACAAGTAATCAATCTGGAGCAATTACATGTATACATCTAGAGACGAGAGCTGTAACGCGGGCGCTTATTGCGAAAGTTCAAAGTATCGACCTGTTTAGTCAGTAAATGCGGATACTGCCCCATAGGACATTCTTTCGAGCAACCAAACTTACATTAACATAGTCAGGGCTTAACTGATCAATACTCGTAACCCCTAGCAAGGCCATTGTTGTGGTGACTTCGTTTTCAAGGATCTTGATTGCCTTGTTCACACCTGGCTTACCAAATGCTAGGGCATAAAGGAATGGTCGCCCCAGCCCGACGCCCCTTGCGCCCAGGGCAAGAGCCTTGACAATATCAGTACCACGTCTTATACCTCCGTCGACAATGACATCGCAATGGCGAATGACATCGGGACAGTTTCTCCGGATTTCAAGAAGAGTGTCAAGAGCAGAAGGTGCACCTTCAAGCTGTCTTCCTCCGTGATTTGAAAGCCACGGATGTACCCCATGCTTCATGCATAACGCGGCATCTTCCCATGATTGAATGCCCTTAATCGCAATTGGGAGATCTGTTATCTTTCGCATCCATGAGACAGCAGATTTCCAGTCAAAATCCGTGAAAACTTGGCTGTAGCTTGTGAGATACAATCCGCATTGAAACAAATGGAGCTAATCGGGGACATACGACCGAGGAACTGTTGGGCCGCCAGAAAATCCAGTATCATCGTCCTCTTGGTTTGCACCAAGTTCTTCCTCCTCCTGGTCATCATTAATAAGGTTATTCACATTTCAAAACTGTTGAATACATTCATGCATACCTTGATGATTAAACGTAAATCGCGTTCTCGTTTGCCGACATGAATCGCGTCGACAGTCAAAGCGAATGCTCGGTAACCTAAGTCAATAGCATCCTTTATTTCCTTTTCTGTTACAGAAAGGTCCTCCATAGGATAGATCTGCCAGTATAGGGTCTGTGTTTCTGTACGCGCATCCGCCAATTGCTTTTGCCCACAGCCTGTATTGTTAGGTACCCAGTGAAGTATGCCATTCTTCCCAGCTGCTTGCGTAAAAGTCAGATCTCCGGTCGGATGTGCAAGCTTACTTCCCCCTGCAGGGCAAATGAAAAACGGCGCCGAATATGTTGTTCCAAGAATGGAGGTGGTTAAATCAATACTTCGGATAGGTCGCAAGACTCGCGGGCAAAAGCGAATATTATACCAACTATCGCAATTCCATGCAACAGTCTCTTCGTCTTCAGCCCCAGATTTGAAAACTGATTTTGTTAAGTTGATTTCAAAAGAGCTTATCTTCACTGGTTGAACTCACAGGCAAACGAGCGGGCGGGTAGTATTTGGGATGCAGCAGTTTCAAAGTCGTTAAGGTTGACTACAGATCTCAAAAGTGAATTGGAGCTGTTCCCGGGACTGGTTTCTGAAGAATGGATCTCATTTGGTGAGAAAACTGGTGTGGTACCCATGTCCGTTTCTGCAACGGCGCCTAGGTTCATCCTGGTTCTATGTCAGTACATTATTTGGTAGCAAGGTGACCAAGTCGTGGAAGCTGATACTCAGGAGGTAGATGTTTCTCGATCACGCCATCTGGATGGATGGGCTCGAAAGCTTTTGTTGCATCCCGCCCGGCATATCTACGTATAACTTGGGATCCTCCAGGGTGGGAATGCATGTAAGAGCTTAGATCGTATATCATCCCTTTGATGATGACCAAGCATCTTTCTTTCGAACTATGTTGGCTAACTTCGGCTCTAGAAAGATGAGAACAGGTTCATAAGATCGATATATTGACTCACCTGGTTAACATGCTGGCGTAGTATACAGAATAGAATGGACTCCCTGTCACTCATACGATCAAAAGGGACAAGGCTTTATAATCTCGAAGCCATTGTCCAATGAAATAGATTATACCAATTTTTAGTTTCACGTTTCAAGATAGTCAATCCGGAAAAGCGACTATAGTTATCACGGGTAAGGGCGGGTACCGACAGCAGCCTGTGGAGTACGGATAATGGCCATCCCAGGGACACATTCATGATATTATTTCATGGAATAAAGCTCGCTCCAGTAGAAACAACCAAGCCCAAAGCTCGGAAAGTCAACAACATGGAGAACATCTTCACGAAAATAGCACAAGATACCACCAAGTTTGACCTTGGAGATGACGAGGTACGTAACTAAGGCCCACCAGACGAGACTAATTGCGAGCTAACGATATAAAGGTCTGGAGGAAACTGTACGAACCGCTTTACCCCCAAGCTCCTGATAGTGTTGGCCGGTAAGAAATGTACATGGCATCATTACGCTAGTAGAGAACAAAGGTTCATTTAATTCAAAACGGAAATCGACTGGGTTTACAAATGGCTTTTCATTCTCAGCCAAAATCCATACTACCTGAATGAATTGGACAATCCCATCCAACACCCAGAATGAAATGGGTTGTGGTTGGGCTGGGCTCTGGCGACGTCCGATATAAGAAGACTATGTACAGATTAGATCAAGGTGTGTCTTCCCACTTAGATATTTTCCACAACTATAGATCGATATCTTTACTTAATCTACTACTCATTTTTCTCATCTCTCCTACATTTTTACCCTTTTTTTACCTTTGTGGAACCTTAATTTCTATCCAGGACTGTTGCAAACTTACAAAAGGCAAGTCGGTAGGGATGTTTTGAATAGGACATAGAATATTGTAGTGGACTAAAATCACTACATTACATGTATAGCCTCAGCTCACAGCTGCAGTCGGAGGCTGGAAAAAGTTTCGTTCGACTGACTCCTTGAACCATTCTTCTACAGTCTTGGGGGGGGGGGGCGCCTGAAGCAAGTTCTGAATTAGTAGTTTTTCCTCTATCCAAGGGCATATACACTTACTATTTCTTCAGAGGGCCTTGCCTAATGAAGTTCTTTCTTCCCTGATTGAAGTATGCGATTGAGAACCGCGACGGCGATTTTCCTACATCCGTTGCTCGAACCCGTTGGAAAGTAGATTTCAGGCGATCGTCCGACCATGCCACTGCAGAATCAAAACTCGTTAGTAACATGTATTGCAAAATTAATTTAATAGGCATGTTCACTCACTCAGAATGTCACCAATGTTAACAACGATCTGGCCTGTCTTCGCTGGGAGAGGGCTGAAGACGTCACCCTTCGCGAAACTCGTAGGCGACTCACGCCCCGGACAGATTTCCAAGCCATCTTCGTCATCCCTCTGGAACAGGAGGGTAACCTATCCAATGTCGGTATGGCTTCCAGCCTGCCAGGTGCCGGCAGCATTCTCTGAGGGAGGATAATAAATTAGACGCATTTGGGTAAGAGAGTCGGGCTCGGTCACATGATTAGCATTGCAAAAATAATCGGATGGGAAACCCAATGCGACTGCAAAGCAAGTTACTGGTTGGATTAATAGAATTCTCGAAATGGATTATTACGGCGGACTATATATGGCGATCACGTACATAGCCGGTTCGAAATTGCTGCACATTTTCCCATGAAATTAGTTGTAGTCTCTCGAAATCCTGGGACATCTTGATCACTGGGCCACTCGGACCGAGATTGAAGCCAGAGAGATTCCTTTTGATCATACATTCCAGCGCTCGGTCGTAGTTGGGCCTTTAGGATGCCCGTATAAGATGCTCTCATGGAATCTAGGGATTCTGTGGTTTGCCTTGTACTCCCAGCTATTATTTGTTATATTATTATGAGGAGTCTTTCTCTTAACCTCTGGTGGCAAGTCAAAAAAACCTTCGAAGTGGCAAATTGTTTCTCGATTTCCTCGATGGTAATGCCGTGATCTACCAGTGTGAGAAGAGAAAACCAGCAGTTTCCGCCGCCTCCACCAGCTGCTGGGTGATCTCTTCTGTTCTTTCCTCAAAGTCTGTTCATGTAATCCCCTCATGAGTATATCAACTGGCTTTTGGCTTTTGTCTTTTTGCCACTTTACTTTGAGAGAAATGACAGGTACTACTCGTTCGGACATGGTGAGCGGAGCTTTCTCAAGGCGAAACAACTTGTTGAGCGATTGTATAGATAACTAGAGTATTTTTTGCTCGGAAATGTTTTCCTTACATAGAATAATTGGATCGACTGCCTTGCTGTGGCTTGATATACTAACAATGAGCGTTTCTCGCGCGCATACACCTTCAAATAGTTGATATGGTACATAGCCGAGATTGCCCATATCCGATGTAAACGCCATGGCGTCCATCTATCGGTGTTTAGTATCTCCTGGACTTCTTCCGGTGTTTTGATAAACGTGTTCGTACGATATCTGCCTTTCCTCGTCTTAAGTTATGTTCTCCTCGGCCAGCTAGATCAGACCATATCCGCATATATAGTGTTAGGGTTTGAAGCGACAAATTTTCCGGGCATCGATCTATCAGATTTGGTATGATCATCTCATAATATGTCAGAAACCAAAAAACACGAAGTCGACAATGCAGCTGACATTGAAGTCGGTATTGTGAGCAAAATTTTGTCAACGTAAAAATAGTTTCTGTTACTCTTTCTGACCATTTCAGGGTTATAACCGTCCTGTCAGCTTTGCAGATATGGCTCCTACAGGGTTTAATCGGAAGGAAGCTCAAAAGTCAACCGCCTTGAAGCTTCTTGCGGGGCAGGAGGGCGTCGAAGTCGACCTTGAGTCAACTGAAGCCAAAAGAGTCCTTCGCAAAATCGACATGCGGATCATGCCACTGGTACTCGGTCTTTACACCCTCCAACTGCTCGTTAGTAATGACCCCAAGCCTTCTAGATCCGTTTCTAATATCGAATCTATGATAGGACAAAAACAGTTTGTCATTCGCCGCGTTGATGGGCATCAAAAAAGATTCGAAACTAAATGGAAACCAGTACGACTGGCTGGGCTCCATTATCTAGTGCGTGGAACAATATCACCTCGACGATACTATTTCTATCTGTGATGCTGACACTGTATTGGAAGCTTTGGATATTTATTTGGAGAAATCCCGGCAGCATTTATGATGCAACGTGTCCCGCTGGCCAAGTATCTGGGTGTTATGAGCATGCTTTGGGGGGTTGTCGTCGCTTTACATGCCGTTTGCCATAATTTTGGAGGATTGGCTGCTGTCCGCTTCCTGCTAGGGGCGATCGAAGTTTGCACAACGCCTGCTATCATCTATATCACTAGTTCTTGGTACACGCACGCTGAGCAGGTCACCCGAGTTGCGATCTGGTATTCAACGTCCGGCTGGGCTCAAGTAATTGGAGGTTTCGTTGCCTGGGCTTTTAATCATGCCGATGGGTTCAAATGGCAAGGCCTTTTTATATTCTACGGTGCCCTCACGTTCACTACTGGCGTTATAGTCACATTGTTCCTCGCCGCATCCCCAACTGACGCTAGCTGGCTGTCTGACGATGAGAAAAAGATTGCATTGGAACGAGTTCGGCATAATAAGACAGGTGCTGAGATGTGGGCATTTAACATAGATCAGCTAAAAGAATCTTTGTCTGATCCTCGTCTGTATTTAATTTTTCTTGTGACGGCTGCCACCGGTCTTCCCAATGGTGGCTTGACAGCATTTGGTATGTTCACAGCTCCTAGCAAACGATCCCTGACTGACATGAAACTTCTTGGGTTCACAGGACCAACTATCATATCCGGATTTGGCTTCGACACTAATACGACTACACTACTAAGTATGGCTCCAGGCGCATGTGCAGCCATTGGTACTATGCTAGCACTTTTCATAATAAAGTTAACTAATCGAACCATTGGCGGTATTTTTATTATATTTTTGGGCTGTGTCGGAGTCATCATGATGTTGGTCATACCAGAGGCGTCTTATACAGCTCGATATGGAGGCTACATCCTCACAATGCAATGTACGTTCTTACAGATATGGCCATCAGGTTTGTCAACGATGAAGTTTTACTTAATCCCTCATTCTTAGATCCAAATGCCATACTAGTCATTCTCGCATTCATCACCTCTGGTGTCGGCGGGAGCACCAAAAAGCTTGCCTTTGGAGCATCTTACCAACTCGGATATGCGGTTGGCAACCTCTGCGGCCCACAAACTTTTAAGGACAGCGAAGCTCCCCATTATTTTGTACACTCCACCCCACGCAGAAAGTCTTACTGCTCTATACTGACTTGAATACAGACAGCGAAGTATACCATGTTGGCGTTTCTTGTTTGTTCAGGCATGTTGATAGCTTCAATTGGGACCATCCATTGGTATTGGAATCGCAAGCGGGATAGACAAGATGCTCTAGATGCCCAAAGTTCGTATATTCTGCTCTCTTCATCGCCATTATCACTTCAAACTAACATATGCCTAGATAATGCTGTCCATGAGCATATTACAAATGAGGAATTTGCAGACTTGACAGATTTCAAACTCCGTTCATTCAGGTATCCTTTGTAGTTGACTTATCTCGCGTTAGATAACACGAGAGCAACGCAATTTCCAACCTCGTATGGGTAGTCGATCTACCTCCAGAGGCAACGATGATTATTTACCAATGCAGTCAAACTTTAAATGAACAACAAATTGGCCTGAAAACCTGCTGCCCTGTATGATCGTTAGCTTTAGAAGTTTCCTTAGTGTTGCTGTAGGCACATGAAACCTATAAGACTTTGATAGGCTGCAATGAATTTCTAAAAGTTTGAATCTCATAGCACATCAGCTCTCTTTCTGTTTCTCCTTATATGCCGATATACAATACGCGGTCAAGGATTGCTCAGAAAGAGCGAATACTTCGGAAAGAAAGTTTATATCTAAGAATTACTGTCACAGTACCTCTCAACCAGATATCATATTACTTATGTAACATCAATCTCTATACTTCTCCCAAGGAAAATTTGGGCAATAGTTGAATAATAGTTCAGTGCTTTTGTGCGGTGGATTCCAAGGCGAAGGTGGGTATAGTGGTCATTCGATTTTTTTTCTTTGGTGTGACATAAGAATTTGAAGACAATGTATCCTAATAAAGGCTTCATTCGTTGCCTCGAAGGATTTGGATGAGGGAAGACGGAATACATTAGCGAGTGGAGGATTAGATTTATGTAGAGTGGAATCTAGCATGATGACCTAATCCATTGATTGGAGTATGAGCAATGAAAAAACTGTTATATTCAGTAAATAGGATACTAGTCTATTCATTGGCCCAGCATAGTATGCTAAGCCATCTTCTTTGTTCTCAACTGAGTCTGATTCCACTCCTGATTTATCCCCCGATAGTCGTGGATGGTATACCCTTCAAATATTTCCTTCATTAACGAAGATTTTCGCCTGCGCTTGATCCCAAGGTCCGCGAGAAGCATATCAGCATATGGAACTGCATCGTAGACAAATTCCGGGTACCAGGTAGAGAAACCACAAGGGTAACGATGTTTCCCGTATCGACTCAAGAGCGCAGTCTGACGGTACACATCTGTCTTGTCCGTAGAGATTCTTCCATTGAAATAAGTATATACCCACAAGGCCTGACACTGCTATAATAATGTTGCTCGTGCTGTGAACCATTTTCACGTATGCAATAGAATTATCGCCCGTCGAGCTACGCCGCGGTAGAGACGGAACGGGCTGACATCTTGTTTGTACGGAATAAACCGTCCTGGAGGATTGCGAAGATATGGGAAACGATCCAATATTTCCTTATCGGCTTGGCTGTCCAATGCTTTCCAAAGAGTTACGTCGTCTGCGTTGAGGTTGCTGCTTGGAATACCGAGGCTCCCATCCAGGCCATCGGGTTTGTACTTCACTGATGGGGCGAGCTTCCACCCGGTGATAGCAACTAGGGCGTCTGTTTTGAGATTAGCACCATCCGCGAGAGTTGCATTTCCAGCTCTTCCTCTTCGGGTGGGCTTCTCGGCCTGAAATCCATTGGATTGTCCCGACCCTAGGTATTGTCATATACCCCGGTTGTGTATTCGTGCTTATGCAATCTGTCTTCTTGTATATTCCTGCTTGTTATCCTGGGCACGCGGCGAGTGTGTTTGCGGCGGCCGATTTTATGAGGAGTGCGGTTGCTTGTGGGGCGGTGGTTTTCTCGCGTCCGTTGTTTGTGAATTTGGGGGTTGGTGGGGGGTGTTCGCTTCTTGCTGGGTTGACTGTTCTTTGTGTTGGGGGG